>JAOBYH010006903.1:0-12986 GCA_025403525.1 Umimayanthus kanabou | reverse complement strand
ACACGGGGATCGACTTTCCACGATACGGTGTTGCGCGGAAAATCGTTGTTGCAAGTTGACCCGTGTAACACGGCCTTAAGGAAGTCGTAATTGGTAAAATATCGCTTGCATCGAGATTGGTGGAATTATCCCAAAATATATTATTGTTAATATTATCATTACTTTTATTATTAATATCATCAACATCTTCATCATCATCATCATCGTTATTATTGTTATATTTATTGTTATTATTATTACTACTACTATTATTATTATTATTATCATTGTTTTATTTTACAATCAGTTGCTTAACATTGAAACTCCAAGTTCTATTTTATAAATTCTTTAAACAGAAATTCTTCAAAGTTGGAGCCACTGTAAAACCAGCCAGATGACTCATAAATATTCTAGTCTCCAATATGTTTTATCTCATCTCTTTAAATACAGAAGATGCACTTTCAGACAAGCGAACCGGATCCGAGTTTAGATTCACGAACCTTCTTGCCCGACTTTCATCCTATTCCTGAACATCCTAGTTAGCTCCCATGGGATTGCTAGGAGGGCACAGACACCCAAAAACATAAGACTGTAGTGGAGAGTGTTTTTGAAGATTGGAGTTCCAGCATCAAATATTCCCGTAGAAAGTTCCAGTAGTTTCGGTGCTGGATTTAACTGTGGATAAAAGACACAATTAGCAATCGCTCTCTTAAGCGGATGTGAGCAACAAGATCAAGTGGACTTGGGAACGACATTTTGTGACTGATACAGAATTTCCGCTGTTACTAACGAACGGTAAAATATTTTGCTTCTCTATTTTGCAGAAAAATACGATACATCGTTTTAAAGACTGTGAAGTATAAGACAATTATATAAGAGCTCATTCTTACCGCCATTATGTGACTGTAACTTCTTTCCAACAAGTGGCAATGGTAATAAAAGTCTAATTTTCAATCACTTGTTCACTATTTTGATGATTGCATGCATTGTGCCGAGGTGAAGAGCAAGTATATTCAAAATCATAATTCGATCTTTTTCATTCCAGCTTTCCATGCTCAATGTAGAGCAGCAGAAAAGTCTCAAATGTAGTCAAATCGGTCTTTATTATTTTGCATTAAGGTGTGCGAATGAGAAAACTTGGAAGTTCTACTTTTAAAACCGAACAAACCTTAAAATGATTATATTCTGCTGCTCCCATTCTCTACAAAACACCAAAATTGAGCTTTTCGCGTTCTGTTTACTGAGGAAGACGACGGAAAGGTGGCCAGCTGGTTGCATTCCCACGTGAAGTCATTGTATTCTGTAATTAAGTTTATTATTTTGTAACGTTCTCGTTAAACGTTCGCAACCTTGTCCTATTAGAGACCTTACGTAACTAGGACGGGAACGTCAACGAGAACGTTACAAAACAATAGATTTAATTACAGAATACAAACACTTCACGTGGGAATGCAACCACCTGGCCACCTTCCCGTTGTCTGCTTTAAAAACAGAACGTAAAAAGCTCAATTTTGTTGTTTTCTGAGAACGTGAACAACAAAGTATGAAACCTTTCAATCTTCGTTCGGCTTCAAAATTAAAGTTTCGAGTTTTTCATGTTCACACAACTACACGCGAAATCAAAAAGAAACGAATGAGTTATACAAACAAGAAAAGGGAAAACGGGAGGTTAAAATCCAGCAGCCGTCTTCGCTGACGTTGGCGTCTTAGTTGCGTAAGGTCCCAATTAGGGACCTTACGCAACTAGGACGGAAACGTCAATGAAGACGGCTGCTGAAATTTGAACTTCCCGTTTTCCCCTTTCTTGTTTGTATGACTCGTTTGTTTCTATTTAATTTTGCGTGAAGCTGTGTGAACATAAAAAATTAGAAACTTTAATTTTGAAGCAGCATGGAGATTGAAATGATTCATGCTTTGTTGTTCACGTTCTCTGAAAACCACAAAAGTGAGTTTTTCAGGTTCTGTTCACAAAGGAAGACGACGGAAAGGTGGCCAGCTGGTTGCATTCCCACGTGAAGTCATTGTATTTTGTAATTAAGTCTATTGTTTTGTAACGTTCTCGTCGACATTCCCGTCCTAGTTGCGTAAGGTCCCTATTGACGAAATGTGACGGCTTGCGGGAAGTTTTTCCAGTACCTCAAGGTTCACCGCTCATTCTTTATATTGCCTTGGTTGAACTACATGCCTTCCTCAGTGTGAATGATGAAAAGGCGCATCATTCTCATATAAAGAATGAATTATTTCATGTGTAATAAACATACATATATCATTGTCTCTTTGTTTTTGAAAATAATGTATTTCCAAAATTTCTAACGAAGGAAACGTTAAAAGGTGGAACAACATAAACTAAAAAAAACCTTGTTGATGTGTTTTACAATCGTCCGAGTGTTCTTGTCAAAAATCCAAGATGGCCGGGAAAAAAATTGGCGGAATTATGGCGGCTCTTGACGTTAGAGGTTGGGTAATTATTTACAAATAGATTGATATTGACGAAGGCAAATAGCGTAGACATTTTTGCGGTATGCATGGCAAGTTGCCGCGCTCCCGCCGTCTCCCGCTAGTCGAGACACTTGGCCGTTAAATAAGTATACACAACTGAGGTCAGAAAATGTTCAGGCTAAATAGTTGCAAATGAAAGTGAAATTAGTGCCCATAATGATACAGACGTAGCAAAACACATAGACCGCAATGCAAAACACAATCACAAATCAGAAAAAAAAAGAAAAACGTAGCCAATAGGCAACCAATCTGTAATATTGAGTTTAAACTAGTCAGATATTTAAATCTAAATTTAAACGAGGATTTAAGTCTACGTGACTTGAGAGATTTATCAACTCTGTTCCAAGTCTTAGGCTCACAGAACCAAATATTAAAGATTCCTAAACATTCTTGATATGTGTCCGTTGCTTTACTAACCTCCACGACGTCGATAAATCCTGAAATGTGCTGCGACATCGCGGCCTTGTTGGCTTGCATATAGCCCTTGGAACACGAGAGGAGCTTGGTTGAATTCCCTGCGATCACTATGCCGTATGTCGACTTATCGTCGTAAATCTTCTCTATATACAACAGAGGGTCTTTAATGGTGTTCTTTTCACTCCCTGTTTGATAGGTGTCCATCAGAATACCTTGCACCTCTCTGTTCTTCAGTGCACTGAAGATTGCCTTGAATGTTGTGTAATTGTTGTCTGAAATTGTAAAAGTGTTTGGAATGCTTACATAAAAACAACTGGTAGTGTTGCTAGTACAGTCTCACTACCAACAAAGTGTCAACTCCAGCTAACTCGAACCGTACGAGGAATGAATCGAGTTGTCCGGAGCAATCATTTCAGTCCAGATACGCCTCCCAATGAGGCCTTGCAGCTTTCACGATCTTTTTTTATTGACCAACATCCATTTATTTTACACCCGAACGACTTAGGTTGCCACGTTCTTATCACAAAATTATTTTGGTTGTAGGTTTATATAGTAGTTGAAGCAGCCGTCTTATGAATTACCACCTAGACAACAAACTCTATGAACGATGAACGACTGTTCGCTAGCTTGGATAGCCATGGAAGCAGAATACTCCAGTGGAAAATAATAGTTGGTAATGTTTAGAGACACAGAAAATGAAAAACAGTGAGATACACCATAAGATATGGACGTTGATATTAGCATTGTTTATTATTGTTGTTATTATTATTATTGTTGTTAATATTATTATTTTTATTATTAAACATTATTATATTATTAATTAATATTTGTAAAATCCGTACCTTCGTTTACACGCGCGTTCTTTCTCACACCCAACCGATATTCAGGAGAGTCATCAATTGCAGCCAACTGTTATGGCAAAAGTGATTGCAAGTAAATCAACTTTGTTTCCAGGACTTTTCCACACTTTCAAGGAAAATTCTCTGGAATCGAGGTTGCCAATAACTGGCAAATAATGCATAGATCCACAGAGAGTAATACTAAAATTCTCAACATGTGCAGTATATTATAAAACAAACAGGCATGAATAGATACACACTCTTCAACTATACAAGGACACATACCTAAAGTACATGCGCAAGGTAAAGCAACCAGAAAACGGCAAAGTTAGAAAAAGCAGATGCTGAATAGATCACTGATATTTAATGATAAAAAGTTCAGCTAAAATTTAAAACTTACGTTTACATACAGAAACATCTTATTGACGAAGCTGTGTCGCTAAACTAACTTATAAACTGAGTTTTCCCAACTTTGTAACCGCGTAATTCCTGAATCGACAAAGCATTAAGTGTTAGAAACTTGACAAACGTTAAACGATAAGAGCGGTCATTAATTACTACCGGGCTGGGGGCTGAAAAAAATATTAGGGCCATTTATACAGGAGAAATAAGTTGCGGCTTACATAAGACGCGAACTGCTCGCATAAATGGCACGAAAACCAAGTTTGCGTCTAATAAAAGCCGCGTCTTGTGTAAGCCGCGGCTTATTCTGGAGTAGGGTTTCCAGCTGTTCCTATTTGAGCCGCGTCTTACCTTGGACGTGAAACTGCCCGTATAAAAGGACTGTTTAATTGTTCGCGTCTTGCACAAGACGTGAACATCAAATGCGCATGTGCAGGTTTTGTTTTCGGACAGAATTAGAAATGGCGGCAACAGAGCAAGGTCTGCCGACGCCTTCAGGGTGTCATTCCAGCTCCAGTAACCATAAGAAAGTCCCAGCCAAAAAAAAGTACATGGAATTCGATTGACGACAAAACATTTCTAATTGTTTGTAATGAGTTGTCCATTGCAGAAGAACTTGATAATTGTGTGTCTTCGGCCGGAGTAAGTAACATTAGTTGTTACGTATCGCGTGTCTCTGTTTACAAATTTTGTACTGCTGTAATCGCAGCCTAAAATTTAAATGCATTGCTTTTCTTCCGAAGGTTCGTCATTTGGACACGAACGAAGACGTGAACCATTTATACGAGCAGTTCGGATCTCAGGTAAGCCGGTGTCGTATGAATGGGTCAGTTCGTGTCTTGTGTAAGCCGCGGACTAAGTAAGCCGCGTCTTGTTTCTCTCGTATAAAAAGCCCTATTGAATAACACAAGAAATTTTTCACCCAACCTTTCTAAAAAAAAGATTTTCAACCCCACCAATGAAATACAGAAATAGAGTTATTACCTTTATACTATATCTTTATACTATATCTACCCCACCTAAGACAGTGTGGTGTTTTTAATTACCCCACCATTTTCCGCACTTCAGCCATAAATAATGGCTGACTCCTGAAGGTACAACTTTCTTCAGTGATACCAATTGTTATGTGAGGATTTGAACATGTGACGTTTTTATATGGATGTGAAGAAAGTGACTCATGAATGCTCGTTGGATTCGGGCTTAAATAAGTTAAAACAATTGTAACAGCATTACTAAAATCCAAAAAGCTTAGAAACACAAAGAAAACATGTAACGAAAATGTGGATAAGGCCACTTACAAAAATATCCTGGTTTATCACTAGCGTGCGCACTGATTTTTTCCCAGCGCATTGACGTTTTTTTAATTTTTCGAAATAAGTAAATGTTTGACTCACAAAGTCTCGAATTGGTTATTGTGGAAAAAGAAACATGGATAAACTATTTTAATCATTTTTGATAACATTTCTCTTTGTCTCTTTTAATTTTCGCACGCACAGTTTGTACGATGATAAAATAACAGGTTACGCGCGATCTGATTGGGTCATTTTTGAAACAACTGTGTTGACTTGTATCAAAGTACGAGACTTCCCTCACTGGATTTTGGAAGGCTTCTGATAATAAACCGGGATATTTTTTAAATGACCTAACATGGTTTTCTTTTTTACCTTTGATCCATAAATCCTGAAATCGGACTCGAATACAATAGTTGTCACAGCATTTGTGATAGCTCCGCTAAGAATTCCGTACACACAGAGGCCAATCAGAATCCAAGCAACAGCAAAAGTTCTGGCTTTGAAGGAAACTGGACTTTTATCTCCATATCTGTAGCAAAACACAAACAGACAAAACTCCAGAAATTATTGACTTCTCAACATCTTCTAATTGTAAGACAAGAAACCGGCGATAGGCCGTTTCCTGTAAAACTTAGACTTTTTTATCACCCTTATTATGCAGATGTTCTATTTCCTTCCTGCGGCTTCCCTTTCCTTAGAAATATATAACGAAAGAGAGAACCAGGGTATAGGGCACAAAACAGACTACATCAGACGCTACTATTGCACAATTTCAGAGATACCATAAATCTACCTTCGTTGATCCGAATATGTTATTACCTTTCACAGAAGTGATTAACATAATTAGATTCGTACACTTGGGCTTTAAAAATGAAACAGAAAAAGCGCAAAACGACCGATTTCTTCCAAAAACGGCCAATCGGTCATTATTAGCTAGCATAGCAACATCCAAACCCCACCATCAAAACTTAACAAATAGCTGTCTTCCCCAATAAATATCCGTTGAACCGATTATTATGAGGAATTTGAACGTTTCAAATCGCCTTTCCTACTTGGTGCCCCACAAGTACTCCACAAAACGGTTCAATGAAAGCTAGCTACGACTGCAATGTTTCACTACCTCCCCTCCCACCGATCACCTCCACCGTCGCCCAATCCCTAAGACTGGATTGGCTTAATTGAACGTATGAAAGGGCTTACGAATGATAGCGTAAAATCGATTTCCGATTATGTCTATAGGTGAACATTCAGTATAGCTATTGATATTATGCACAGTTCAATGCAAAATGCAATATTTTACTTTTAACAACGAAACAAGTTCGTTTTTGCCAACTTGCGAGTAAATCATTTTTACCAGTTATATTCTTACCCAACAGTGGTCATAGAAATAAAAGACCACCAAAATCCGTTGGCTGACCCTTTGATATAAGATGGCGGAAACTCGTCTGGATTAGTATCCGTATCCTGATGGCAAACGAGCAACGTACGATATTAGATAATTGTTCTTGTTTTTATTTATTTACCGATCAATCAAATTCAGTTAATGGCTATCTGGCTCGTTTAATCCCTTATGGTTATTTAAGGTAGTCAGCATGCACGTATCTTTGTTTTAATTTAACCATGTTTACTTCAACCTGTAATCAAAATTAAGGGGCATTAAAATGTCGTTGTTGTTGTTGTTGTTGTTGTTAGATTTAATTTACTTTTGAAGTAACCTTTTCAATGTTGTAACAGAAATCTGCTTAGGGAGTGTCCTTTACCACTGTATCAGTGTTTTAAGAATAGTTTAACAGGTAGAAGGGGGAATTCTTCGTTTCGAATTTGGTTTGTGTAAAGGATGGTTCTGGCCACAATCGCGTTATATTACAACACTGCAGCAACGAAGCGGAAAAACTCGAATTTAAATATTAACCAAAGGTATTTCAGCTAGCCTCCAAAGCAGCGCCTTATTTCCTTTGCAGCGGTCCCATCAAAGATGTCTGCTGTGGAGGCTATATTTTAATTTATCGTCATCAAAGGATTAACAAGATTCAAGTCATTTATAAGCATTAACTACACAATCAACACACCGTCATCATATGGGTTAACAAGTTTCAATTTATATAAATGTATTAATTATTTTAATAAAAGAAGTTACCAGAAACCACATAACAATTCCGGCGACTAGAGCCATCAGTAGTATTAAGACTATGTAGGACCAGGTACTAAGAAGGGAATCGACAACTGCGTCTACGGGGCTTTTGGTCTCGTCCATGATGATCAGCAACGCGCTACCGGGGCTTTCCACCAGGGGGATATAACGATAGACCTCCGCATACGTTGTCTGCCATTTCCAGCCATAAATTGGGAAGCTGAAATCTGAACCACCTACACGACTCTAAACAAAACAACACAATGTTACAGCAATCAGGTTTATTATAAACAGTCATTCTCCGAACGTTAAAAAATCTAAGACAATATTACATGTAGTTCGCACCTTGGTCGCAGCTTACATATTCCTTCTTCTGCTTTTTTCTTTTTTCTTGAATTTTGTTGATGTTGTGGTTTTTGTAGGTAATTTGCTCAAGCTGTACTTATTAATTAATAATTTAGTACTCTGGCCTTCTCTATCGACCAAGAATCACTATTAAAATAACTCCTTTAAAGGCCACCTGTCTCGACTAACCCCTATGGCTATTACAGGTAGACTGCACTCAATTTCGTTACCTTTCTGTCTTTGTAAATTGTAATCTAAATGTAATCTCAGGAGTGCTAAATAAATATTGTTGTTGGTTGAGAGAAACATTTATACAAAGCAAAAGTAATAAAAGAAAGGCAGAGAGACGGTACGTGGCTAAAGCAGACAGGCTGGTTAGAAAACAAGGTCACAAACAGACAACTGATATGAACAATGAGAAAATAATTTATAAAAAACACTAACAGACACTGAGAGACTAAAATTATATGATAGTCATATTTTGCAAATGATCATAATAATAGATTAAAAATAATAACAATAGTAATAGTAGTAATAGTAATAGTAATAATAACAACTTTATTAACCGACGGTGAAACATGACTGTAGTTTCAGATCACTGATAACCCTGAGGCCACTGGGGCTCTCAGTTAACAGTCTACAACACCAGCAATAGCCTACTCTTATCGAGAAGTGCGTGGGATCTCTTAAGTTCCTCGATAAAACGTCGCGAGAATAGACCAACGGCTTAACGTCCCTGTCCACGAACGGTGTGGCGAAAGAAGGTCGCCCAAAGTTCATCTCTCGACCAGGCCGGGAAATGAATCCGGGACCTTCCAGTTGGTAATCAGAGATCTTACCAACTGTGCCAACCTCGCACACACTTGAGTAGCAAACTGGCTAGTAGACTGATGACAAGAAATCCGTACCAACTCATTGCCTAACAGGAAAAAAGAGATAAATCCTCCCATTTTCATACCTTAACCAAGTGGTCACTTTCGGCTAACGCGCGCTGATTATCGCCGTTCTTTTCAAAATCCACGTAGGATCCGCCATGTAACTTACAGGTGCGGCAACATGTAACTGCTAAGTCGTTCAGTAAGGGTGGCAACATCCCCGTCATGTTCTCCGGCATAATTGGTAGGGAAGCATTATTGGTATTGACCATCGAATATGGCTTAAATATGTGATAGTTTGTTGTCAATCTTTTATGACATCGACAAGTTTCTGAAAGAGAAAAGTCAGCATATTGTAAGTGAAACTGCATATTTCCTCTGGCGGCGTGAACCTTCCCTACAGCTTGATAAATATAGAGGCTTGTGCATATGATGATCTTTGTAGTTTTGATACAAATTAAGCAGTTGCAAATAAATGCCTGAAAACATTTCAAGCCTCAACGGAATGTGAACAATGACCTCTGCGATAACGGAGCGCTAGCAGATGCTCAAACCACTGAGCCATGAGGCGATTCATGGTAGGCAGGTCAATTGTAAGTTCTAACTAACCCGTGCTAATGTTGAATGTGTGAATTAGGGTATACGAAATAAATTCATATAAGAACTGCGATGAAGGTTAATAGGTAAAGGCACAATTGACCTGCCTACCATGAATGGCTTTTAGCTCAGTGGTTAGAGCAACTGCCACGGCGTCGCAGAGGTTATTAGTTCAAATCCCGTTGAAGCCTGGGTTTGTTTTTAAGCAAATATTTGCAACGGCTTAAGTTGTATTATAACTGCGAAGATATTTTATCATATCCAATGCTCACCGCATTTCATATAAGAATTTATTTCATATACCCTCATTCACACAGGGTTGTAATAATAATAAAGTATGGTGCAACACATAAAGTTTTATTGCAACCATTGAGAGAGTGGTTGGAGAAAGCTGCACCATCCATCCTGCACGAATTGTACACTGGACATCGGAAAGTCAAGTAGAAGTCTTGGTAATTAAAACTAATGTGTTTGTAATCAGGCATGCTAAAGTTGTTTAAAAACGGAGTAATAAAAGTGTTTTGTGTTAGTAAAAACTTTCATCAAGAGTCAACACCAATTTAAACAAAACTACGTCCTGTTGAATGATCAGATAACTCGTGGCCTGAAGTCAGTCTTCCGAGATCTGCCAAATGAACAGGGAAGTGTGCAAAAGAGACTTCACAATAGTTTAAAGATTTTAGTTTCTAAATGGGTGTAGTTTTCTAAGGGTAGACTTTGTTCAGACTTTGTTATACGTCTGCAATATATATAATTGTACCAATGGTATCTTAGAGTACGTTTCAAATTTTCTATTTCTATATAGACTTCTTAAACATCTTGCTGAACTCTGTATAAGTGTTTAGTCGCAGTGTTCATTGTATAGTTTCGATTGCATGTGCTTGTTAGGTTAGTTTAACGTCATCGTTCCTATCATCTGAAGTTATTCGGTCCTAGTGTAGATAAGCATTCAACATACAGACCACTTTTATAAATATGCCCCAGTGACAAACAAAGACTTTTAGTCGAGACTAGAAAGGCGGAAATATAGCAAACATATGAAAACTTACAGTGAAGTTATTGTTTAAGACCACTGAGGCATAATATGAAAATGGTCTATACAATTTGTGCAAGTGCACTCTGTATAATAATATAATTTTGGTCACGCCTTCTAAATTACAGTTTAGCCAATTTTACCGGCGTCATGTTCAACTCCAATTCAACATGTTACTTCAGGTGCTCAAGATAATTTCCTTCAAAATCCAACACATATACGTATACGTGTACCTTATATATCAGTTCTCTTTGTAGCTCTCTCATACTGTTATATCTATACATTTAAACTCATTTCAACGTCATCCTCACCTCCAAAAGTTATTTCAAGAGGCCCATCCCCTTTTCTTGTAAATCCAGACACACCAATCTCGTACTTGGTATATGTGTCAAGCCTTTCTAATACAGTCCGCAGCTCGATGTCCTTCCGCACTGTGTAGTTGTAAGTAGGGCTATCTTTAACTTCCACGTCCCCTATTTCCACAGCTCTCCAGGTAACGCGATAACCCATCAGTTTTTCAACGACATCCGGGTCTTGGATTGGTTGCCAATGGACTGGAATGCTCCAAGGTGTTGTCAGGTTTTCTGCAGTTACGTTTATTGGGACTTGCTTCGTTCCTGTAAAATCGTTCATGCACTTTTAATCACTTTTTCCCAACTGATAAAGTCAAAAGGTGTCTGAAATGACAGAGAAGCGTTAAATAACTTACTGCCGTGATTAATTGCGTTTGTTTATGTTATGAGTCAAATAAATCTTCGTTAGGTGTTCAAGAGAACCCTCTTTTGGACTGATCTCTCTCGCTCTAGGCGACATTTTTCAGTTTTTAGATGTCCGAGAGGTCACGCCCTTAATTCAGTTCAGCTCAGTTCCGTTAGTTTCATGGAACTTTAAAATAGAGAGCTTGACCAAGAATTGCGGAGAGTACACTTGAATTTTTCAATATTTTGTCTTCATCATAGACAATTATATGTTATATCATATTTTATTTATTGGTTTCTGCACTTTATTTAGTCTGTCTTTTCAATTTCAGCTGGGTAAATAAAATGATTAACCATGTTGCACGATGGAAAGCAATGAAATGCACGTTGTTCTAAACTGCTTAGCCGCTAACATAACAGACTGATAGTTGAACCAATAATCAAATATTCTGTTTTGTGGTTCTCAAGTAAGAGTAGATCCAACGAAAAAACGTCTGAAACACGAATGGATTCTCACTTTATCACCACCCAACAAACCATATAGTTTTCACAAAAGTCAGTTCCACAGAACGTTCATTATCTATATTAAACTTTTCTACTTTACAGGATCAGCAACATTTTGTGCAAATGCAACATTTTGAAAATTATGACGTCATTATGACGTAATGATGATGTCTAGCCATATATCTCTTACCTAAATTGTCCAGAAGTGCGATATCTGTGGTGGAGTTTCCATCCCCTTTTCTTGTAAATGCCACTACGCTAATGGTATAGTTTGCTTTCCTGTCCATATTATGAATGATTAAGCTAAATTCAGACGATGTTGTATTTTCAATTGCCCATGTTGAGTTAGCTTCATTCTTCTTATACTTGACGCGGTATCCACGAATAACCCCATTCCTGCAATACTTTGGAACTGGGTTCCACATCACCTTCAATGAAGTTTTTGATGGCACGTCAAATGTCACCATATGAGGAGGCATGCATGGCACTGTTGGGAGATAAAACGAATTCGTTCATTTTACAGCTGGAAAAATTAATGAAGTAATTGTTTGGAGGGATTTGAAGCTAATGTATTTACTGGAACAACAATAACTAATGGTAAAAAGACATTAAAGATTTACATTCTTTAGGAATTACGTACGGTTGGAAGGAAACCTTGCAGCACGGCCGTAGAAAAGTCATTTCCTCAAAATTATTCAACATATCAAGCTAGCAGTTTTAGTGAATGCTATTTGCATCTTGTTCTATCAAAGTATGGACTCGTTTTGGTTGAAGCTTGAAATTCAATTCCAACTGTTATTAATAATGTAATTAAATAAAAACTAAAAACTACGTAATCAGAAACCTACCTCTAGGTATGAGAGAGAAAATTTAAGAAGCCAGTTTCACAATCATGCGCAGTACGTACAAACGGTTTGTTTGGCGGGCCACACGTCCTGTAAACACGGCAGATTGTATGAATGAGCAGAGATATTACTTAAAATGTATTATAATTGTATATTTCTATTGTATTTAAAAAAATATCTCCACTCATTCGTTTACAGGACGTGTGGCCCGCCAAACAAACCGCTTGTACGTACTGCGCATGATTGTGAAACTGGCTTATAGGCCTTATACATGATGACGTTTTGCTGATCAATTTCACCACCAAGCCTCGCATTGAAAATGCAAATGTGTTGCCAAAGGATAAAAATTGAAAAGAATACCAGCATGGAAAATGAAAGAAGCGTGCAAATAGTGCATGGGAGTGAGGCGTGGTGGTGAAATTGATCAGCAAAAAGTCATCATGCATAAGGCCTATAACCAAAGTCCAGACTAGGACTCGTTTTCGTACTTAGCGTAGCAGTGATAACGAATGATGGTATAATGGTTAGTG
>JAOBYH010006792.1:0-12994 GCA_025403525.1 Umimayanthus kanabou | reverse complement strand
CCAGAATTTGTCAAAGAAAAAGTCATTATTATAAAGACTTTTTATTATTTTTGCAAAAGAATTATGCTGATTAACACCAGGTAAAGTAGCCGAATTCAGTCTTCCAAGTATCTCCATTTTAAGAAGAAATTTTGTATATTTTTTATTTTTTTTATTTTTGTATTATAAAATGAAAACCCTGAATGAGCTAAAAGTTTCCCAATTGAAATCCTTTGCAAAGAATTTGAAATTATCTGGGTACAGCAAACTAAGGAGAAATGATTTGGTTGAGCTCATTAATAAACAATTTGAGAAAACAATTTGTCAAAATAAACAGAAAAAACAGAAGAAATTCCTGAGGAGAGAAGAAAGAAAGAAAGATAAGGAATTCAAGAGACGTGAATCAGAAAAGCGAGAGAAGATAAAGATTGAAAAAGAGCAGAAAAAGAGGAGCTAAGCAATGAGAAGAGAGAGAAGAAACGTGAAAAGAGAAAGAAGCAGAAGCAAAAACAGAAGCAAAAGAAGCAAAAGGAGCGAAGCCAAGTAAAAGCCTTTCAGGAAAAAGCAGAAGCAAAGAAAAGAGCATTGAGAAAACTTCAGGAAAAAGAACTTGTTGAAACTAAATCAGCTCTCAATAAATTTGCGAGGCAATTCACAGTTGATGGGGAACCTGGTTTTGACCCAAAGTCATTCTTCAATGTGACAAAACGAAGTCTCTTGAAAATCTTAAGGGAAAACAGAGGAGTGAAAACCAAGATCATTCTCAAGTGTTTGATGAAGAGAATTGATTTGAAGACCGGAGAAGAAACGAAGGTGGAAGCTGATTTTCACTCTGAAGTTGGGATTAACCTTCTGGAACAAATGAGAAGAAGCTTCTGAATGTCATGATTGAGGAAACTCTTGAAAACATGGCAAAATTCCATAGAAAAGGAAGTAACTGGAGATTTGAAGAATTGATCAAACTTGAAATTCATTTGGTGGATTTCGTTCCATTGAAGGGAAATTCTTGGATTCCTCTTCCAAAAGCGATTTCCTCAAAGAAGGCAGTTATTAACATGAAAAATGAAGATGATGAATGCTTTAAGTGGTGTGTGACAAGAGCTTTGAATCCTGTTGAGGATCATCTTGAAAGAGTGACACAAGATCTCCGAAAACAATCAGAAGAATTAAACTGGAAGGCTATAGAGTTTCCAATGAAGGTGGATAAAATTCAGAAGTTTGAGAAAAATAATCCTAATATTTCCGTCAATGTTTTTTATCTTAATGGAAGTGTTCATCCATTGCGGATTAGTAAGACTGAAAAAGAGTATAATATTGATCTTTTATTGATCGAAAAAGATGGAAGAAAGCATTATTGTTTGATTAAAAACCTGAGCAGGTTATTAGCGAAGCAAGTCACAAAACATGATGGGGCTTTGGTTTTCTGCCGAAGATGCTTGAATCACTTTCCAAATAAGGAAAAGCTTGAGGTTCATAAGGAATACTGTTCAAGAAAAGAGTGTGTAAAAATAATAATGCCAGAAATAGTAAAAGAAATAAAACCAGAGATATACTTCAAGAACTGGAATCGATTTATGAAAGATTTATGCAGATTTTGAGGCTTTTCTTGAGAATATGGATTCTTGTGAACCTAACAGCGGAAAGAGTTTCACTGAAAAATATCAGAAACACAAACCCTGTGGATTCGGTTACAAGATTTGTTGTTTGGATGAAGATATTGAAAAGATTGTGCCAAAATCTTTCTCAGAACCACTTGTTTATAGAGCAAAGAATGAGGATGAAGATGTTGCGCAGATGTTTGTAGATCAACTTGAGAAAGATATATACAATATATATCAAATTTTTGACAAACCAAAGAAGATGATTTACACAACAAAAGACAAGGAAAAATTCATGAAAAGCAAAGTGTGTTAGATTTGTAGAAAACCTTTTCTCAATGACAGCGAAGCTGCTAAAGTGAGAGATCATTGCCACTTCACTGGAAAATTCAGAGGAGCAGCTCATAATAAGTGTAATCTTCAATTCAAGAAACCAAAATTTACCCCTGTCTTCTTTCATAATTTAAGCGGTTATGATTCTCATTTGTTTGTGAGAAATCTTGGTAAAAGTGAAGGTGATATCACTTGTATCCCAAACAATGATGAGAAATATATTTCTTTCAGCAAAAAGATTCAAGTTGGAAGTTATCTGGATAAAAAAGAAGGAATTGAAAAACCTCTTTTTAATGAAATACGATTTCTTGATTCTGCAAAATTCATGGCTTCTTCTCTTGATTCACTTGTGAAAAATCTCGGGAAGGATAAATTGAATCATGTAGAAGAGTTTCGTGATAAAACTGATTTAATTTCAAGGAAAGGTGTTTATCCTTATGATTGGATGGATTGCTTCAATAAATTCTCTGAAACCGAACTTCCTCCCAAAGAAAAGTTTTCAACAGATTAAATGAAGCGGAAGCCTCTGATGAAGATTATGTTCATGCCCAAAATGTTTGGAAAGAATTCAATCTGAAAAACATGGGAGAATATCATAACCTCTATCTCAAATCTGATGTTTTGCTTCTTGCAGATGTCTTTGAGGAATTCAGAAAAGTTTGCTTGGAAAATTATAAATTAGATCCAGCATGGTATTATACTGCTCCTGGACTAGCTTGGGACGCTGCTCTGAAGAAAACAGAAGTCAAACTTGAACTGCTGACAGATCCTGATATACTTCTGATGTTTGAAGGAATCAGAGGAGGAGTTTCAACAAGACATGGGAAAGCAAATAATCCGTATATGGATGAAGAATATGATTCAAATCTCTCAACAAAATATCTTGCTTATCTTGATGCAAATAATCTTTATGGTTGGGCAATGTGTAACCCTCTTCCTGTTGAAAGCTTTGAATGGATGGTTGATTCAGAGGAGGATTGGAGAAATCATCCATGCATTCTTGAAGTTGATCTTGAGTATCCAAAAGAACTTCATGATCTTCACAATGATTATCCACTTGCTCCAGAAAGATTAAAAACTGGGAATGTGGAAAAATTATTCCCAATCTTTGGGATAAATCCAAATACATCGTACATCATAAAACACTGAAACTATATGAAAGACTTGGTCTTAAAATAACTAAGATTCACAGAGGAATCAAATTCAAAGAAAGTGCTTGGTTGAAGCCATATATTATGCTAAACACAAATCTTCGAACAAAGGCAAAAAATGAATTTGAAAAGGACTTATTTAAATTGATGAATAACAGTGTCTTCGGAAAGGCAATGGAGAATATTCGGAACAGAGTTGACATAAAACTAGTTAATGACAAAAGAAAAGCTGAAAGATTTGTTTCAAAACCAAATTTCAAACACTTGTCAATTTTTGATGAGAATTTCGTGTCAATTCATATGAAACGAACAAAACTAAAATTCCATAAACCTGTTTACTGTGGAATGACCATTCTTGATTTATCCAAAACCTTGATGTATGATTTCCATTATAACTACATAAAACCAAAGTATGGTGAAAAAGCGAAACTTCTCTTCACAGACACTGATTCGCTTTGTTATGAAATTAAAACTGAAGATTTCTTCGAAGATATTTCTCAAGATGTTGGCCAAAAATTTGATACAAGTAATTTTCCCAAAAACTACAAATCAGGAATTCCAACAGGAAAAAACAAAAAAGTAATCGGAATGATGAAAGATGAAGCTGGTGGGAAAATTATATCAGAATTTGTTGGATTAAGACCGAAACTTTATTCTTATAAGATGCATGAAGGAAAAGAAGAAAAGAAATGCAAAGGAATCAAGAAAAATGCGATAAAAAATAAAATTACACATCAGAACTATAAAAACTGTCTCTTTGAAAGAAAAGATGAACGTTATTCGTTCTCGCGCTCATAATATTTACACAAAAACAATCAACAAAGTCGCTCTCACGCTCATGGACATTCAAAATCGAAGATGAAGACACGCCGAGATCTGGAAAAGTTTTCAAAATGAAATACGAATAATATTTCATTTTGTTTTATGGTATTGGAGATTTTATATATTTTGAAAAGATTTTTTGAGAATTTGGGAAATTGCAACTTTCTGGGTTGTTATGTTTTTCGCTTGTTTTCTTTCAGTACTATTGGGGAATTCAGAAATGAAGATTTGTGAGTTTCGAAGATTTTGTGAATTTTGAGATTTTCTGTGTAGAAGAATAATTATGACAGTCCTGTCCCAGGACTGTCATAATTATTCTACTCACGAGAAATAGCGCTGTAAATCAGTCGAAAGTGTAAAACTTCAACTTCATTTTGCTACCAAAACATTTGCTTAACAATTAACAATTGCAAACATTAATGCAGATATTATAACACAGTTTCATCAGAAAAACCGCATCGCTCTTGGAGCAGACGAACTGGTGATTTTTTTCACAGAAAATGAGGCAAACGTAGTGCAACTGTGCTAGACACCTTGAAAAAATCAGCCAAGTAAAATGCAATGCAGCAACTACAGTTCAATAAATAAACCACTCTTTATTTTCCATAATATATATAATTTATCTATTTGGTTAACTACACTATATAAGCACAGCACTGATAGGCTACATCTAGCAGTTGTCACAATAAGTTAACTTGTCAAATCTAGTATGAATTACGCTACAATTAGAAATGATTTATCCCTCGATACGTCAAGAAAATCTTACGAGTTTGTGTGAAGACAAGGGGGTGGCTACTTGCCTATGGAGCCTCGACTTCAAATTATACGTCTGGAGTTGACAGCTTTGCTGTTAATCTAGCTATTCCTTCTGCAAGTACCTGACCCAAGCTACTCAAATAGCTGCCAGTATTTGCAACACGAGGTTTCAAGTTTGACATCCTTTACTGTTATTTAGGTTTCATCAAGTCGATTAAGCCAATTATCAGTACTCTCGGTATAGCTTGCGGTGGAACTCAAGTTTAGGTCCGGTCTGACCGGCCGAAAAGAACTGGTTCTGGCCAGTTTAAATGGAAAGGTCCAAGGCGAGCGGATACATTTTTTCCCGCCACAAAACTGCTGCGCGGAGCGGGACAACTGAGCGGCTCTGATCCATGCGCAGGGACATTCTGGCCAGAACCAGTTCGGACAACTCGTGCGTTCCATTTAAGAACTGACTGGTCGGACTGGCTAGACTGGACAAATGGAAAGCGACTTTAGATGACAATACGTTTTCAATTGTGCGAAACTAAAGATGTGCAAAGGATGATGAACTCAAACTATGACAAACGAATTGTTTTAAAATATCGAGTCAAAAACTTTCAAGTACCTTATCCGAAATTGTTATTTACTAGTGCACAGACACACGTCTCGGTCAGGTTTTGATTGGGCTGGAAACTGACTAACCATTTACTGAAAGACTGCTTTTAGGACTGGACTTGTTCATCTCTCATAGCAAAAATATAATTATCATTTGCTATTTTCTAAACCCCAACCGCAACGCGTCTTAGTGGTAACCTCGAGAACCAAGATAAAGAAACGTAGAAGTGAAACAGGAGAATTACAGTACAGCTAATCAGAGCAACAATTCGTGAAATGTCAAGGGCGCTTACGGGCTGCAACATATTTAAGTATCATGTGAAGGAGGTACGAGCTCATTCCGGTACGGAATTGGACAAGTTGCTTGGTTGATCTGGTCATCTGATTGACATTTCCATCCATTCACGCTCTTACTGTACTTGCATTCCAGAATGAGAGCGTGGACAACGTTCGAATGAGCCGTCTTGAGCGTCGGAATGCTTGAGTACTTACTCTCTTTCTTCTACCTTTTAATAAATTAGAGTTTCTCAATTCTTACCAAGTCTCAGCTTTAAGTCTTTGGGATAACTAACACCAAACACCTACTCTTCAAGACAACTAAAACATGGGTTTGGGAAAACTTGTTCAAAAGTGAGGACGCTCTTCTTTCTTGCAAAATACGTCTCAAGCAAGACATAGGTACGAGATAACATACAAACTGTAATAGATGGACCCGAAGTAAAGCTACCAGCAAATGAGGTACAATAAGATGCAGTTGTACTGTATTAATCTCCAAAAAACCAAAATTTGTCCTCACTTTTGCTGTTGCTGGTAAAACAAGAGTTCCTACACCTTGAACATCCAGTATTTGCAACATTTTTTAAAATTTTTCAGAGCAAATTCATATTATACCAAATGGGTATATAAAAGCTCTGCTCGGCCACAATAGAAAGTTCGAGGACTTCAATTCCATTCTTCAGGAGTTCTCTAAGAGTTAGTTCTAGCGGTTTCCAAAAAGAAACTAAATTCTCAGGAATTCCAGGTTGTGTGCAAACCCTGTAAAACAGTTAAACAACACAAATCTTTCGACCACATTACTGGAGCAAACTATTTATTTTCCTCCGCCAAAGGCGTGTTGTTGATTTTTCGACGATCAAATACCGCCGGCAATCCCCTGCGAGTCAAGTCGAGCTGTGTTAGGTCTTCACTCTTTAGGAGACGACCCCGCCTCTCCCTGTCGAGGAAACATTCAAGTTCGAGATATTCGAGTCACGCCATCAGCTCAGCTTACGTGACCATGAAATTGACAGTCTGTGCAAAGGATCACCGTAGTTGATCTAAGGCTAAGGAGACTATATATAGCACAACGACTTAGTATCCCAGTACATTTTTCTACTGACCCCGTAACAATTTCTTCAACCAAACGGTACTTCTGTTTTTATACTAAAATTACCAAGTACCTTCTATCTAGATGTGACTCTGATATTCATAACATACTAAGACTTGCTATACCTTAAATTTCGGTATATGTGGCTACATCCACACATTGGCTGCAGCCCAAATTGGGGAAATAATTGTAGCCCATCAGAAAAATGATGTAGAGTAATATAGGTAGCGATTAACATCTTAGGCATGCTCCGTGATTTCTCATCCAATATTCCGTTGTAACTTTTATGCAAGAAAGTAAATAGTGTTTTTACAAACCTACTGGAAGACGTAGGATTGATTACTTTGGCAGTGAGAAGGGAATCAAATGCGATGAGCCTGCAAAGTGGTTGATTCTAAACAAACTTGTATTGATGTTATAAGTGAATACATTAACATTCTTAATGCAAACAACTCGTTCATGCCTGCACCCATATAGGTCAACTAATTAGCTACACCCCAATTCACGGGCCGCGTATCCGTCCAAAAGGTGCAGCCAATATACCGGTACTTACGGTATGCTCAAAACTGTAAATTAAAAAACTATCTGACATCAGATGAAACTACCACCTCAACATCGACAGCTTTTTTTAAGAATTCGTACTGCTGTAAGCCCTGAAAAAAAAATTGCCTCAACACGGCGGAGTCGACTGCTCATTTTTGGATTCTCGTCCTCCTACAGCTTCAGACTTTTCTGTGACAATTAGTGATTGTGCCTCTTGGCCTTCAGTCGGATTGGTGCTTACTTGCCGTGTTCTCTTTATCTTTCTGTGCTGATTATCCAGCGTTGTGTGCAGACTTAATATATGACTCTCCAGGGTTTGATTTACTTTCTTCTGGGCCGCATACTTGTCCTCTAGGCCCTGGTGGAACAGCAATCGAAAACAAACATTTCGTTAATCATAAGCTTCGTTGAACGACTTCTATATTGAACTTCATGTTCCTTTTCACCAAAAAATCACGATCTTGTGAATTTCTGGGATGAACATAGACAGAGTTAGGAACACTATAAAATGGTAGATGTCACGTCAAACTATATGTTTCTTAATTCCAACACTGACAACAAACAACACTTACATCAGCCATAGTGTCACAACGTTAAGGTACTTTCCTGCGAAAGGAGGTACTGAAAACTTATGTGCTAGAAAAGAATGACGATACTAGCTGGAAAGGGTGGTACAGCCGTTGGGAAACACGATACAATGTACGTCTGTGACAGCTTTAACCCTCTCTCTCTGGTGGAACCCGACCAAATCTGCTCTATGTCTAAAGTATGTTAGGAAAATAGTCATTATTGTGACAAAACCACAAAAGAAAATCAAAATTAAGAAAACATGTTTATTTTTGCTGCCACCCCTTCCCCCCAACTTTTTCCTCGGCAAAACGTTTGAATTATTTTATAGACACATGGGTTTCTGGACAAAGGGTGGGTAAATCTAAGCTAAAATGCAAAAACGGCAAAAGAAAAATTATGAGAGAGGGTTAAATAATACTGTTAAAGAATATCAAAGGTGATGATGATGATGATGATGATGATGAAGATGATGATGATGAAGATGATGATGATGATGTAGCACAGTAATTTACACTGGCTATCTTGAATTCTTGTTTTCTCAAGACAATGTTCTGTTGCCTTAAAAGTTCAAGGCAGCAGGAGTTAGCCAACTGTATACACATGTTCAGTCGAGCTGTACTGGAGCACGTACCTCGACCAGACAATATTGGACTCAAGTCCAGAACTGCACATTACATTACATTACATTACCTTGAGTTTACTGATGTAAGTGCCCTTCACATTTTCAGTAAATTTCTTCAGCTCTTTAACCTCCATCTCCTTTCGGGATAACACCACTTCAGAGTCGGAAAGTTTGGTTGTCAGAGCCTCCAGTTCGGCCTTCTGCCTGCGTACGACTTGCTTAACTGATGACAGCTCCTTGTGGACAGACTGAAGCTGAATGACCGCCTCGGAGTTTTGGCTTTCACCAACCGAAAGCTTCTTGATGACATCTTTCTGCTGTTGGTTTATCTCACCCATGACCAAGAGTTCCTTTGAGACTTCATCCACCTAGGAATCATGCATGTGGAAAGACCATGATCAAAGGGATTCGGTGCAAATGAACTAGCCCCTAGTTCAATCAACATTTTCAATCAACATAGATATTATCAACTCCATTTTGAGTGGCCTTTGAAAATAAACGGTCAATAGTGCAGCGATCCTGTGGTCAGTCTGTCTGGCTCGTAATCAAAAGGTCTTTTGTCTTTGGGTAAAACACTTAATTCAACTTACTCCAGGCAAATCAGCTGTATAACTTCACAGGGATACCAGCCTCTGCTGGGCCAATCAATCTGATGGATTAGTGTCAGCTCCAGTCCAACTAATCGTGAGGAATTTGGCTCGAGCAGGCTACGTTTAAAAAAATCTAGCTGTTGCGAACATCAAGAGACTTGGAATGTTGCTCAAATTGTTAGAAATCAAGTCCAAAAAACCGACATACAGTCAACACTCGTTCTTATGTTGTGCAAGTCGACATTTAAGCTGTAAAATGTCATAAGAGAGTTCTGCTTCCATTTACGAATTATTCCGAATGGAACGGTTTCCGATTCATTCAGGGAACTCAGGAACCCTCAGGGAACACAAGAAACACTAAAGAGGCCCACTACCAAATTACGTTTAACTTCCCACGAACATTTACTTGAGGTCGAGGCTTAGTATGAGAAAACACCACAAATGTATCAAAACCTGATTATTGGCCCAATTTCAAGTTAGACCCGAAGTGCAAAAAGTTTTGGCAACTGGCCATTAAAATTAAGTTCCTTTTATGTACCTGTAATGTGAGATTTTCCTTCTCGGCCAATTGCTCTTTAAGTTTCTTCACTTCACCCTCGAGGGTGAAAATACTGGACTTGGCTTGACGGGATTCCTGACGGAAATAACACAAGCAGCAAAATATTTTAACATATCGTTCCAGTGATATCTTCCGTTTCAACTTTATCCTTGGGCAACTTTTTTGCCTTCTCTCCGATGTTGAGGGGAAACGAGGGAGTTTATTTCTCTTTCTTAGTCGAAATAAAAAGCAGGGTGCTCATTTTGAAAAGGAAATATTGCGTTCCCATCAGCTAGTTTTGTAGACACACCAAATTCGACGGTTACTGCGAAAAATGCAACCACACTTGCCTTCTTACAAAATCGGGAATCAAATACAAACGAATGAATCAAAAGACAAAGAACAAAAAAAAGGAATTAATAAAGACTTTAGCACTCAATACATTTTTCTGAATAGAACACTTACCAGTTGCAGTTCATCAACATCTTCTTTCTGTGCTTTAAGCTTTTCTTCTGCTTCCTGCTTTGCATATTGTAACTGTGCATTCTCATTCAATAAATTTCTGTTCCAGGATCAAAGCAGAACATAAAGTAAGTTCACGCCTTTCCTTTGTTTTATGGCTCAATGCCAATTTTAGTTGGATTTTGAAACCATTGCAAATATCTAACAAGCAATACTTGCTTTTAGAAAAATAACATACAAATATACATTGTACTAGTAATTGTATACGTCCCTCTGTGAATGCATACTGTCTTTACTATTACTGCATTCTGTTATGTCGTTGTTATGATTACTCCTCGCTTGAATGTATCAAAAACACTAATTATCCTTTGGTTATCACATAAGCCCTGACCAAACGTAGATGCAAGTCGATGCAAGTCAGCGACAATTTTTAAACTTACGTTCAACCAGTATTCCTTTGGCCACCAACATGCACGGACTTGAACTGCATTGCATTGACTCTGAGCAAGCTCAGTTAAAATTGTACGCAAGTCAGTGCAAGTTCTGTGGCCAAAAGAAGCGATGAGTTTGCAGGTCAAAACTTGCACTGATGTGCATCTCCGTTTGGCCATGGCGTTGTTGTACGTGTGGTGAAACTGAAAATAGGTTAGGAAGGAAAGAACGAATATAAGTAGATAGAGCAAAACCATTACCGTCAACAGAAAAACAAGGATACCAAAAAACCTTCAAAAACATAGAATGGGGAAAATTGGTCATTCAAAGGTTTCCAGATTTTAATTCAATTTAACAGGAGTCTATCAGGATCAGTCTACAATTCCAGGCCTACATGTAAAGCATTCCAAGAGTTTTCATGACAGAAGTCTACAATTCCAGGACTATACACATGTATAGTATTCCAAGAGTTTTCAAGACGGGATTCTCTAAGGGTAAGTTTTCAATTCCAGAACTACACGTACAGTATTCCAAGAGTTTTCATGACAGGAGTCTTATGGTAGGTCTACAACTCCAGGACTACGTGTATAAAATTCCAAGAGTTTTCATGACCGGAGTCTCTAAGGGTACGTGTATAATTCAAGGACTACATGTACAGTGTCCAAGAATTTTCATGAAGAATCTTCTAGGATTTCCACGAAGCATATAAACCTGTACAACAAGTTTTTCTAGAAATTTCTTGACGTTCTACCACATTGTGCAGGACTATCGCCAATGTTTTACTAGAACAATCCTTGAATGGTACACCAGTCACCGGGTATTGACGCATTAACTGTTGGTATTGTCATAAACTCAATCATTAAGACTGCTCGCTTTTTCATTATACAGGTGTATGATGATCTACGACAAGAATGCATACACTGTACAAAAAAAAAAACAATACATATTTAAATTTAATATCTAGGGCTGTCCATTGCGTAAATTTAGAACATCCATAAATGGACTTTTCATGACTCATAGGAACCCTGCGCAAGCCTAGTCTTTCAAACTAGCGGGTGCATCAATTTTGAATAACCCAGCTACACATACAGTACATTATCAACATTATCATTAGTATCTATAACCATTACATTCAGTTGAGATAAAACAAACCTTATTTGAGTTTGCTGTTGATTATCCCAGCTCGAGGTTGATTCCTTTAGTTTCCTATCAGTACAAAGTCATACCAATTATTCAGTAGCAATATAACAGCTCCAAGTTTCAAGAAACAATTGACAACGTTAACTTCTTATCAAGCAAAGATTACAAAACATTCTGCTATGCTACAGTACTGCTCGCTATAAGTACTGTACATGTATGCTGCAAACCTCTGGATTCTTTCCGGTTCTCGTGAGAAGTATTAACAAAAAATATGCTTGTGGAATTGCTAGCCTGAATAAAATTATTTCTCTGATCAAGAAGTTTGTTTGTCTTTATAACAAAGTTTGATATTCTTCTGTGATGCCTTTAAAAGACATTCATGTTTAGTAACAAACAGGGTAAAATAGTTTGCTGATTGGCAGAATTTGATTAAATTGTGCAAGTCCAGATTACTAATTTTTAAAAATAATTTCTGCAGATTCACGGCTGATTTTGACTGGATTTGGATTAAAAAATCAGATTAGAGATTCGGATTTAAGCAAAAATAACCACAGATCGACCGGTCACCTCTCTCCCCCCTACCTACTGAAGTTCTACTGGCCCTGAAAGTGTACACATTTGCGACTGTGTTCATTACCTGCTTTTCTCTGACTCTTTGTTCAAAGCTTCAGTGAGCTCCCTCATTTTCTCCTCCTGCAACTTCAGCTGGTCCTTCTGTAAATACAAATCTCAGATTTTTATTTCCAAGGTCAAATAAAGTGTCTCTTAGTGTATTTCCTCTTTTGAGGCCCCTAAGAGCCTATTCCAGGTTTGTATTCTTTTGACCTTCTGAAATCCGCGACTTTCCATGATCATTTCTACGACCGTTAAGAGTTTCCCTTCATCAAATTTTGACCATTTTCTTGGTAATACCTAAAACTGGAATTGAACTTTTACCAGCACAAGAACAACTTTAAGATAGAATAAAGGTATTCTTTTTGATATTAAGGTATTTACTTGCTCAAAAACATAACCTCATAGGCATCTCGCTACCAGTATTTGTTCGTAAATCAGCCGAGTTTCTGTTTTGTTCTTGCTCGAAAAGTAAACTGACCCATGTTTTAATACAGCAATTTTTATTTTCCACGACCTTCCATGACCCAAACCAAAATTCCACAACTTTCCAGGCCTGGAAAATGAATTTTAAATATTCCACGACTTTCCAGGTTTTCCATGACCCGTACGAACCCTGTTATTCATAATTCTCCAGCGTCTCTTGATTCACTGCTTATTAGAGGTGGGGATGAGAGGAGGGAACTGACAGAGGCGGAGACAGGGGAAATTGATAGAGGTGGTACGATACGATACGATACGATACGAAGCCTTTATTTAAACACGATGATTAAAAAAGCTTGCAGCTTGTGGGGTCGTGTATAAAAAAATATGTCTAAATCTAAAAGTTTAAAAAATCATAAAAATCTCGAATTCTTCTAATAAATAAAACTGGCAGCTG
>JAOBYH010006680.1:0-20953 GCA_025403525.1 Umimayanthus kanabou | reverse complement strand
TAGTAGTAGTAGTAGTAGTAGTAGTAGTAGTAGTAGTAGTAGTAGTAGTAGTAGTAGCAGCAGCAGCAGCAGCAGTACCGTACGTAACCTATTATTATTCAAAACACTCCTGTTCTATCTTAACCTGAAAGGGTGTTTTCTTAGTTTTCCACAAGATATCAAATCCAACGAAAAATTATTAAAGCAACTCCTTGTTCGATTATGGAAGAGCTGTTAAACAAAGATTGCGATTGCACCACTCTCTACTTGATCAGAGTCTCATCTGTTATGGAAAGTTTAGTTTGAGATATCAAGGACCACTTACGTGGAATTCCATTGAAGATAACATTAAAGAAACTAATCAACGAAAAACTTTTAAACAGAAGATCAAGGCACAGTTTTTCAAAACTTACATTTGAAGTTCGCTTCTCCCAAAACTTTTGGAAACGACCTTTCTTTCGAGCGTAAAACCAGGTTTAAAGGGCTGCAGACTCGATACGTTTTTTCTACATCTAGAGTTACTCACACTATATTTATGTAAAATATACTAATGGTTCATTTCTAAAAGTTAAAAGCACAAGTTTACGTTTTCGACAAAATGTCATCTTCATCTATATGTCATCTATATTTATTATGTAATATATTGTAAATCACTGCCTGCAAATTAGTGTAAATAAAATATTGCTGTTGTTGTTGTTGTTCCCCTGAGCACACACGTACCTTCCAATTGTCTTAGCAATACTGGTCAATTCTTCCTTAGAAGGTGGGCTTTGAGCTCCAGCGGGCAGCACCAGGTTAATGGGGTCAAAGAGCCTGGACAGCGACCGAGAAAGGTACGCATTCTCAAACGGGACAAGGCTGTCTTTTAGAGCCTGTTGCGGACTGCAAAAGTAGATCAAAGAAACAGGTCTCTATTAAACAATAAATTAAATGTGTCGATGTTTTTTGCTGGATACACTGTAAAAACACACCTGAAGTGTGAATGACAATACACTATGGTGTGTTTAGAAATAAGTACACAACACGGTGTATTAAACTAAACACTTTTGTCAAAAAGCATCTTCAAAACGACTCACTGCAGTAGTACGCCTTTAGCCCTTCCTTACACTGGCGACAGAAGCATAAGCCAAAATGCATATAGAGACAGAAGCAGCGTTCCAAACCAGTGTAAGTCAAGAAACAGAGATCGAAGCACACGCAGAAGCTTGACGGAAGCGGAGATGGAAGGAATGGAAGGTTTTGAGGGTAAACTAAAAATACGGAAGCAGAAGTGGGCACAACAGCATGCAAACAAGGCTTTTACTCTGCAAATCTGGGTTCCGCTTCTGCTTCTGTCATAATGGCTTACACTAGAACGTAACATTCTTCCTCTTCCGTCATTGCTTCTGCCTCTGCTTCCATCGCTAGTGTAAGAAAGAGTGTGCAAAACAAAGATATGTGTTCGGTTGACAACAGTTTTGTCACAGAAACACAAGTCTACAAGTAGTCTGTTACAATAAATTACCTAAAAATTACTCCCTCATTCATAGGCTCCAAATTCCGTGTAACCACTTATATCTTCAGTTTGAACATAGAAACATTTTCTAGCTACCTCACATCAAACTCGTCGTAGCCCATGAACAGACCAAAGACTGGCTCCAGTGACTGTACCACAGGGAGACCACCCGCTGGGCCTGTTCCACAGTACTGTTGAAGTCGTATCCACAAATCGTTGTAGAGTCTCAAAAGTTTGGGATACTCGCCCTCAAATGCTTGTTTGAGAAATGTCGAGGCTTAAAAATAATAACAAAAAAAGTATAATCAGTTGGCAACTATGTCTAAGACTGTGCACTAATTTTTGGCTCTGTTTGGACTGGGTGCGCAGATTTTCCTCCTCCCTGACACTGTAACCAGAGCACCAAATAACTATGTATAACTATTATTTACTCGCTTTTATATGGTATATTTGGTAAATAAACCCGTTAGGGCATCTAGTCACTCAGATTATAGTCTGCTGCTCGGCTGTTAATGAGAGAGAAAACGAACAGATGTCCCGAGAAGTGAAGCTTTAAAGAGGTATCGGCAACCATCTCTAAACCAAGGGCAGAATGTCATCTCGCAGATCAGCGAGATATGAAGGGGTTTATTTGTTCTATAACCCAACAGAACGAAACCTTTTCATTTTGCCAAACAACTCAAAATAGCTCAAATTAGTTAAAATGGTGCGCAATCTGAAAGTAAATCGACTTCTTTATATTTATGGAAACACAATTCATCACAAGGGTTTTAATCCATTGTGTATTTGACTCCACGAAACATTCTTTTTTACTACTATAAAATTAGTTTTTAGTCTCTAACTTTGTCTTTCTGTTGCACGAAGGTAGTTACCCCATATAGCACTCAGCTAACCCTAACTCTTAAACCTACTGTAAGTTAACTCTAACCCCACCCTCACCCTAAGCCCGCAAAGATAGCACAGAAAGTAATGAAATTTAAAAAAGTATATAGGTAAGAAGAAAATATGTAGGATGATTCAATGTGTGTTAAATGAAGTAGTTTCCTAGACGGTAAGCCTCATAACATGTGTACCTTGTGCTGCCTCTGCAAACTCTGCTGTCAGAATGTGAGTCACTACCTTCCAGAAGGAGTTAATGGATGTGCTTTCACCCTTGAGAAGAGTACAAGCGCTGTTACATTATAAAAATTTATACCTAAAACTCATCATCATCATTTCCGTCTCCCCGACTCAGGAATAGGGTTCTATATATATTTTAGGGTTTCTAAATCATAGAGGTTTTACAATATTGGGAAAATGGTCCAATGCCCAACCAACTACCTTCCCTACCCATGTTTGTAAAGACTCTCTCCCTTGAGCAATTCGGCAAGGTTAGATCTAACAGGGACATTATCATCACCAGCCTAGCTCCTGGAGTCGTTTTAAAAAAAGCAACACAAACCTCAACACCACAACAAGATATTGACCCAGACAATCATTATTTTACAATAGTTAAATTGCCCAAACACTAGTAACTACATACATATACTTCGTGAAAACAAGAACAAATATCTTACAGTATGTGCAGTATTCAATATTCACCCTCCTAAATTGATTGACACTCGATTGTCTGGAAGACTAACAGACAGTAACCGTGTTCGCTTGTGTTTGCGTGTGATTATGCTTTTATAGGTGAGTCAAATAGATCTTCATATGGTTACCACCCCTTGTGGGACGACTTCATCCTCTTCCTCGCCCTCTCAATAATATCTCTCAGTCTGGAGATGTTCGAGCCACGTTTTCAAATCTATCAACTCAACTCTGTAAATTCGTGCCACTTCTCAGATAGCATGCGAGCTGGCGTTTGTCTGGCATTAAAAATTAACTCCACAATCCAAAACTACCCTAAAAATTCCTTCAAAATCAACAACTACTCCCATCACCTTTTCTCCTCCCAATCATCTTCAAAAAATTTAAAAAAAACTATTAATCTTTATCAACTATGGTACTATTATGATTCAAAATAATAATCTTTAAATTTAAACCGAGATATTGCTCTAATATGACGTAATGGTGCGGAAATTTTCGATAAAAGGTTGCGCTACCCTTAACACAAGGTTCTCCAAGGTCACAGAAAACGTTTTCTGCGAAGTCTTAAACAGGAAGTTCCGCTATAAAAGGGACTGGTCAGACCATTCACACTTTTAGTTGACGTACAGCCTTTGTGGAGCGAGCATCTTCGTTTCTCTGCTTCACTGATTTCTTACTCGTTGCTTACAGCGCGAAATTCAAAAGCAAAAGTCTTTACAAAATATCAAAGTGGGAGCTGTCAAGATGGCCTAAAGTTACAAAACACCGCTATGCAACTACTATCCTTTACTTTTCTTACAAATATAAAACTCTAGGCTCGAAAATTCAACATTTCAGAAGGTGAGTGGACTCGCGCAACTGAAGTTTGTCATGGTTTGAGAAATCTGAATTTTAAATTTGGAACTTGGAGGCGTGAAAAGAGGAGGGGCTTGGCCTTTTATACCGGAACTTCTTGTTTAAGCTTGTTGTTTCGAGGTTACACAAACTATATTCATAATCCCCCACACAAAAGTACATCGCAATTCTCTACATAGGAGGTCAAGGCTCTATGCGAGTTCTGTCTGATGCAATAATTCTCAACTTAAGACTTTGAGTTTTGGCTCTGACAGCAGTAACTGTGACTAATAAAGTAAACAAACTCTGACTTTCTTAAATTGTTTGTGTACTTCTTACAAGGCCCCTGATAGCCATTTCTACGAAGACATGTAGCTTGGTTCTACTGTGCTTTTCTTGAGGAATCCTTCGGGAATTAAGGCTCATGAAAGTACCGCATTTCTAATTTAACTGTCCCCTGAAAGCCATGTATTTTCCACCGATTTTGACTCTTTTCTCCTTAAAGCCATGTATTTTCACCAATTTTAATTCCTTTCTCCTGAAAGCCATGTATTTTCATCAGTTTCGACTCATTCTTTCTTAAACCTTTTATAATATTGCCAATGACTATTCTCTTTGAAGTTTAAAACTGCTGCAGTTGTAACCAGGCGTGGAAAAAAACTTTTAGAAATATAAATGGAGTTGACACTGGTTCAAATGTTCTGCAGTGTTAAAATGTTTCGGCCACTTTAGTAACCTTCCTCAGTCAGACTGACTTGAAAAGTATTTGACAAGACTTGACCTTTAAAGTTTCTTTTTGGGAGTACACATGTAACAAGGAACATTCCTCCTTAACTTAAGTAGCAAACAATAACTCTGAGTGAATGAGATTGGTCAGTTATGTGGATGTACTGTAAGTGCAGCAGACAGCATCTCCCATAACCCAATGCCGCCAAACCAGGTGTCCTTCACCTATGTGAGCTGACAGATACTTTACCTTGGTCAATTCCTCCATAAAACAGACATGGGTCACTGGATCTCTCTTCTTTGCCAACACTTTCTGTAAATGGTGCACCTAATAGGTGTTTCCGAGAAAGTAAACTAGCATTAGATATTCACTCGTACCGTAAGGTAAGTACTGTATGTGTACACCTGCTAAAATTCACTGAACAAACCTGTCCACAAGTCGCATAAATATTGTCCATTAGTTTCTCCATTCGTGTCCACAGTGCTGCTCTCCAAGCCGCTGTGTTTCCTGGTGTAGGCATGGCAGCACGGCCGGGGCCACCCGATCCTTAAACAATGATGTTGAAAGTGAGACTTGGCTGGGAGCAGATAAATAAATTTAAAACACTTCAAAAGTTGGGGGTTTAAAAGCAGTTATTGAGGATCCAGACTGAGAGATGCATTATGTAGCTGTTTTTTTCACCAAGTTCCTTTATAACAGTTTGCAAGTTTAAAAAGGGAAACATAGCTTCTTCCCAACCCAGCTCTCCTTTAATCCACTCCTAGTAACAGATTGACCTGGCTAATTTATGCAAAATTAATTATGCAAATTAAAGTTTGAAAGAGAAAACTGTAACTTTTTGACAAAATTTGTTCTAATTTACTTCTTTTCCACTCTATCTTAATTATATTCCTATTTGAGGCAGTAAAAACACGTTTTCTACTAATTTCAAGAAAATTGGCTGCAGTTTTGCTGAAAATAAAATTTTTCAAAAATCCAAGATGGCGGCCAAGATGGCGGACATGTTGTAAAACAGCTGTTTTCATAGCAACAGTTCTTAATCAAACAATGATTGTTGTTATGAAAAATAATAAGCTAACCAAAAACTGCTAACTTCTTAAAGCTTGATCTTTTACGTGCAACCGTTTAGGAAATCATGGGGGCGGGGTCCAAATGACCCCTTCCCCGCTTGGGTTAATTTGTTACGATAAAAACTTGGTCGTCCGAGGGTTAAGTACATTAAAACCGCCGAAGTTTCAAGAATTAGCAATTTCAGCAAGTTTACGTCATTCCTTTGGATCTTATAACCATGGCAACAGTCTAATTAGCACGTGATCAATATTTATTGCAAGGGCATAAAATAATTAATGATTGTGCCAAGTTTGAAGCTAAACGGACCAAAAGGCTTGACCGTCTAAGGGATAATGGCGTAGGACCTAAGACGACAACAGGTTGAACTTTCAGGACCTAAAGCGACAATAGTTTGAAGTTTCAGGTTAAAGTGATTACTTTCATTCACTTTCTTCTCATGAAAACACTGTCTTAAAGATCACCTTTGGACCCACTAACCACTTTGCGATCAGTTTATATCACACCCTCCAAGTCCAGATATGAGGTAAAAGTTGATATGAAAATATTGTCTACTTGATAATATTTCAACTAGTAAACGTCAAAAATAATTTCTGGTACCTTAGCAAGATGACATATTTCCGACTGTATAGAATATATGAAAATATACAAAAGCAATGTTCAGTGTTACTCTACAATGTTTAACAAACGGGCTCATAGGGCTTTCATCACCGAAGAATCATATATTAAACTTTATTTTGTTGACAGGAACTTGACCGATAACCCCATATTGAGAATCTCAAGTGGCTTAGTCGAGGGTTTGCAGAACCTGGAACGATTGTAAGTATTTTAATCGAGCGGACGTCTATAAAAACGTAATATTATTGTTCTCGCTCGACACTTAATTACACTCCAGTAGTAGATTCAAGTAGAGCAAGTAGATACAGCTGGTCTTCGTTCTTTAGTTGAGGTGAATCTCGTCTTGAAATACCACCAAGCTCATTGACGTTGAAGGGGCGTAACTGGAAAAGAGAAGACGGATTATGCTTATGTCCAAACTAGTATTTATCTTTGAATTCTCGACTATCAGTTAATTTAAGTTAAATACTTCAAAAATGATTGCCGAGGCTAAGAAACAAACGATCAAAAAAAGTTAAGTTCGAAAGTGAGGACAGAGATAAAACACTTTACTCCAAATGCGGTAAACACAGGAGGAAGGGATACCTGATTCTTTATTGACTTTGAGCGAGTCTTGAGGCTATAAACTGTCTGCTTGTTGTCTTTTTACTCTTCTTCTCTCTCACTATTTTTTTAGTTGTAAAATTTCTTGAAATAACCTGTTCGTCAGGATTCAGTTTGACACGGCATTAAGCAACACGAAGATATGAAAATTTGATCAGTTTGTATACCAAGTTTAAACTCTATATCTTCAATAACGGTAAACAGCTTCACGGCCCATCAAGATTCGGGATCTTTTTATAATGGCAGGTCATGAAATTTGCACAATAACGTCACGGAAAAGTCTTGGAATTTAAATATAGAACCTATGTACATAACCTGATTGACGTTTTTGCAGATAATTTAAAAGTGTTGGTTTATCACTTTCACGCTTACTACCGTTTTTTGAAATAATTAACAGTGAAATGTCCAATATTTAGTAAACAAGATACTGTTACTGCATAATAGATGGCTTTTGTCTAGCTGCATTACTATTCAATAACTTTACGGGTATTTAAATCTTACAATAGTTCATTTTTTGACGCTTGTAACAATAAATATATTCGTAACACTGCGGTGTTGGTTTAAATGTATTTCCATAGATTGCATTGGACTGAGAGTAAGCGGTAATATATTTACAAGTGGTTTTTCTCTATAGTCATGTAATAGAGCTAGAAGTTAGATATTTGACAGTTTCAGAATTTATTGTTTTTAATGAAGATATTTTTAATGAGCAAGGTAAGTCAATGTTGTACGTGCAAGCCCGTTTGTCGATTTTTGGTCCACCGATTACTCGAAATGAACATGCATGACAAAAAAATGTGTACAGCTTCAGTTGTTTCTTGACAAGCTTACAGTAAAAATATGTATAAGGAGATCCTTTTTAGACAACAGCATTGTCTAAAAGAACAGAAATCGCCTCGATTTATATGCGAAACCAAAATAGACCATGTTGCTTTATAAAACAATCAACAGCTCCATTGCCAGATATGCCAGGGCAGGACAAACATCGGACGTTTCACCACATCCTTAAAAAGCTTTCCCGTTCAAATTATAAAGGTCTTTCAATAGTTTGAAGAAAAATACGAAAGATCTTTGGCGAAATATGATGTCATGACAGTCATTGTAACCGCCACCGAAAATAGAATATATTGGTATTTTTTCACGGTGTATTTTTGACGTTTCTACATTTCAGAATTATCTAAGAGAAAACTTAGGCTAAATAGGCCTTAGTATTTTTTCACTAAATCGAGTTTACTTGAACAAAGCTCAGCCGTTGAGAAGCTTTTAATGAGGAAGAAAATACACTGAAAGTAGAGCAATGTTTAATTGCTACTTGGCAACTGTCAGAAGCACTATAATATTCTGTGCCCAGGACAAGAATCATATGACCTGTTCGTTAAGTTAACGGAGTTTGAGTTCGTTATCGAGTTTTTTTTTTCTTGATACATGTGTTAGTTATAAACTAAATTGCCGAGAGCTGGAAGCGGAAGAAACAATTTTAAAATACTCTGATTCTGCAGCTGGATTGTGAACGACGAAGGGATTGAGAATGATGGCAGCGAATTAATGACATTTTTTCTTGTGTTTTCATCTGTGTCTGGAGATGGGTTGATCAAGCGGAACGATCCAAGCGGTTACATCTGGTTGAGCCGCAACACACTAGATCCGTTTGAAAAAAAAAGCAAAACGGCGTATATTATATCAATAGGGTCTGAACCGGATGTAATGGACCATTCTCTTTTATGGGTGGGGGACAATGTGGAAAGTTTTCGAGCTATTAAAATAGGGGGCATCCCAAAAATAAGAAAGGGAAGGGGGCATTCCAAAAATAAAGGAGTGGACCAAAGAAACTATTTTGTAATTTTGCAGAAGTTTCAAATTTTGCATCAAAAATGACTAAAAGTACTTAGACAACTATGGAAGGGTAAAATTTAGAAGCCTACACTGTTTGGCTTTTCAGTTCTAAGTCCTTAGTGTTACTGTCTCATTGAACATTTTATAGTGTTGAAATAATTATTTTCAGATCTTTGGAAAGAACTTGTAAATCATCTTATACAAATGTAATTGCTGAAGTACATGTATGCACAAATCATCGTAGTAACAACTTTCTTAAACATTCAGAAATCATGACACAACAAGTTTACTTTTAAATGATGTCAATAACTAAATAATATTGTTTTTTATATCAAATGATAAGAGATACTGATTGTGTGATTATGGCATTACAAATTTAAAAAAAATGTCGTTCTGTAGATAAATTTTGAGTTAAAAATCAAACGATTTAGTACAAATGGTTCATCTTCCGGATTAAATCTCATTGGTTTTAGTTAATGCAGTTATGTTTCTCATTTGTCTCATTTGTCACTGAGGGTGATTTTTGGTGTTTTGGGTGATTGCAGGGGGGTCATGCAAATATATTCACTGGTTTGAGGGGGGACACTCAAATATTTAAGGGAAAAGTGGGGCGATGTAAGGCAATATTTGTAAGAGATTATCTATCTACGCTACATGTGGGCCTCATTCTTGAATGCTTCTCCTATTTCATCCATGTCGTTGAACCAAGCTAAGTGCACGGCTGGGTCACCGTTCTTTTTTTTGTGTAGGACGCATTCGTATGTCTCTCGCACGCATCAGGCAGCTTTCCGTAAGCCAAGTTACCCAAGAGCTTGAAGACCTCTGCGAAAATGGCCTTGGACTTGTCCGCATCCCCCTGGCAGCGCGCTATAGTCTCCTGTTCAGCGAACCGAACATCTTCTGTGGCTGGTAGTCTTTAGTACGATAGACTTCTGTTATCACCCGTCTGAGTTCAACGTACCAACGGAAGATCGATGCACATATGAGTATTTTAGCTACAGACAGCGCATCAATTAAATATTTTTCTGCCTGACAACACGCTTTCGTGCTGTGCTCTGTAGGTAGTCCAACATTTCTTGCGGCGCAGCTGCCTCGGGAACCTCCTTGCTGTAGGGTAAAGACGGCCTCTCCTGAAACATTGACCAAAGGTTTGGAGTAACCTCGGTTTTAACCTCGGCAAAGCCGAACCATTCCCCAGCCAACAACCACCTGATGAAGCCTTTTATTGCTGCTGCGGAAGCTTGTGTAGTGGCGAAAGGTCTCTTTCGCCAGTGCAGATCTTTCACCATTGTTGAGAGGTAAGAATGTTTGCGTCATAGCCAAACACACGCTTACACGATCTTGCCTCTTGGTACTTCAGAGAGCGTATCCGCGTCACACCGGCTTCGTGGTAGCGCATAAACACGATGGAAGACCTGTCCATAATGCTGACTGGCCTCCTCTTGGGTGTAAAGGTCTTGGTCGTTGTCTCCCTGGAGGGTGCTCTGACATGGTATTGCAGTGAGAGGCACGGCAAACTGAGTGCATTCTTTAATATGTCCACGCCATGCTCGGTGTAAAAGTCCCTCGTCTTCACGAGGGCTTCAACAAAGGGTCCAACATCGAGGTCGTTGTAGTAGCTTACCAGACGCAGAAGGTCCGGATCCCTCGTTTACAGTCGCGCCACTCGCGCATTTTGCATAGGATACCATGCTGGGTAGACGGCAGGCCAGGGAGGTTGAGCTTGTCTGGGCTGTCTAGCCATTCGTAGGGGAACCATGATATCATCTGCTGATACCCACAAGTCTTAGCTCACTAGCTTGTCACCACTGGTGCCATGCTGTGGTAGTTCATTATGTCCAAGAACGTGAAGTGTGGGGTAATGAAATACAGAGTCTCGTTTGCTTCTTCTCACCTTGATTTTTTCGCAGCCGTCTTGTCGCTCTCTCGCTCGCTCGACGAGGCTACCCGGCGCTCAAGAGCGTCAATGAAGTGCTCTGACTAGCGCCTTCGGGTTTAGTGTATCCCCTAAGCACACTGAAATGTGTACGTGGGTGTTCTCTAGCATCAAATTGAAGTGAATTCACGCCTGGATCCTGCCGAAGTAGGCTTCGAAGTAGAAAACAATCTCTTGCGGATAGGTTTGGGTCTCCAGTTTGGGAAGAAGAGCTTTGCCCCATGGTCTTGGTTCTTATGGTCTCACTTAACCATATCCCGCTTCGCGAATCTTCCCCTCCCGTTCGAGGGTTTTCTGGTATACCGTCTTTAGCGTGACATTGTCAGCTTTGTTGTTCTTTCACCACGTTGCAAGCCGCTGCCGATTGCTCCGAAAGCAGACATGGCAACCGTGCCAGTGGTAACCGTGGTATTGAAATACCGTTCTGCTCTTAGGGTGCCGCCATCAACTGGGCCGCCTGCTATCCAGCGCCCATCCCCGTGCCCACATAGTTGATAGTTAGCTCCTCGGGTTCGACCTTCAAATTAGATCCAATGAATCGAGATTGCACTACTCGTCTTCTCAGGGTAGAAAGCTTTTTCGTACATTGATTGGCGGGTAAGGGGGGAGTTGTAATCCGCGCATCAGGGCAGATGACCTTGATCTCGTACTGTGTACAGTGCTCAGCGGGCCGCTGAAGATTGTCTGTTCGAGTGAAGTGTTGATTGCAACTTCCGCAAACGTACAAATTGACCAGCTTCTGGATGTCTTTGATATAGAAAGGGTGCTGATCGTAGATCACGATCGCCATGGGAAGTGTGCCCACTCAATCATAATGGACAGGCTAACAGTAGAGATGCCATTCTCCGTTCGTACCTTCTTTGATACGTAGAAGTCTTGAGCAAGTCGCCTTGCTTGCTCAGTGCAGCAATTCATTTGGATGCTTTGTGGACGGCCAGGCAGCGGAAGAGGCAAAGGTTGATATGCTTAGCTGAAAGCCGTTTTTCCTCTTCCTCTGTTAGCCAGGCCCATGCTGCTCGTGATAAAGAATCCACTTCGAGAGCTGATGATGACACGCGATATTTATTAGACAATGGATGCAATTCTCTCGCTCATGGACATTATATAATAGATATATGGACATATCATGGATATATCGCATCAAAAATCTGCAGTGAGTGTTGTTTTGATTTAAGTTTGTAAATAATGTAATTTTTTAAAGATAGTTTCTAGGAAGGTTTCACAATGATTGTAGACATGAATCCTGTAGTATAATTAAATGAGTGCGGTTGATGAAAATTAGATTGTCTTATTTTTCTTATATGAGATAGATGACTATGCAATTGCAACTTCGATAACTAAAATATAAAAACTGTACCTGGATGTGGCTAGGAATAGCTAAAGGGAGGAGGAGGCCATCAAATACTTCATAAATGGTAGTAGGTTTTGATTTCAAGAAATTTAAGGTAAGATTGTTTTGATTGTACAGTCATCACAAAGTCAATTCTCAATGAATGCACACGTATCTTGCAAAAATTTCCCGATTGTCCTGATTGTCCCGCTTGTCTTTGTCATTTTTAGTGAAGCGTTTATTCATGTTTTGTGTGAGCTGGTCTCTGGTGGTGATCCTATGTTGAATATTTTTGTAGTTAGGTGGAAAAGTTACGTTTTTGTGTGTATAGATTGTTCTTTTCCACTTTAAAATAAAATAAAAATATTTACATCCTATAATTTGAATCTAACATTCAAAGCGAAATCATGTCAATAAGTTTTCTGAGAGATTGTCCTCTTCCCAATTGCGGGGCAAAGTATTTGGTGAAACTTTCAAAGCATCTTGCTGACGTTCACGAACTTTCTTCAGAAGATAGAAAACGTTGGTTGAAAGAAACAAAACTTCAACCTAAAAGTCACTTTCGCCAAAGTAGTGATGTCAAATCAAACCAATACCCCAAAACTAATTTTTCATGTGACTGGTAGACATTGTAAATGCTATAAAAGGAGAACATCTGTTTTCAATCTTCAGTTAACACAATGGTTCCCCGCCTCAAGCACAATTCTTCTGCGATCATATCAGGGTGGGGGGTGCGTGTGGGCAGTTCTGGTGCGAACTTCTAGGGGTCCAGGGGGGCATGGTTGCCCCGCAAAATTTTAAAACATTTGGACTGCCTTGGACTGCATTTCGCGCGTTGTTATGTTGGACAAAGAGAGAAAGGGAGTATAAAGTAGATGAAAGAAGAAGTAAATCGCCTTCGCTTAATCTTTTGAAAATATGACACAGGGCTCAAAATAACGGCTGGCTGGTCACCTGTCAAAAGACCGGCCAAATAAGTTTCAGCTCAGGTATATCAAGGTTTTGGCAGGTCAAACGTATGGTTGAACTAATCTATTTTGCGAGCCTTTTGCGATAATTCAACATCTTTCAATGTCTTCAATTGCAATTCGCAGGTCATTTGAAGCGGCTCTTACACACAGCCATTGGCAGTGATTGATACGAAGCCGTAAGAAACAAATCATTTGAAAAGCAGAAAATCTTTGGAAACAGTTTTGAAAAAGGTTTTTCAATCACCACAACTACCGTATATATATCACTATACCTATAAGTAACTGCAGGATCTTCATTTAAATCTGTGTAACACATGGCCAACACTGGGTCGGATAAGGTATGCTTTATACAAGTTCAAAGAAATAGAATATAGGATAATACCTGGGTCCAGTTGTACTAAGAGTGGATAACTTTATTCAGCGGATAAATCCCTATCCAATGGATATAATTTCTCGTTGTCCAGTCAATATTAAGAACGCGCAATTTTATCTGCTTGATCACACGGATTTATCCGCTGGATGAAGTTATCCACTCTTCATACAACCGAGCCCTGGTATACAATTCTCACAAAGTTGTGTGTTATTCTTCTGATTAAGGGTTGTTCAGTGTTTAACAAACGGGCTCATAGGGCTTTCATCCTTGAGGAATCATCCTTTGATCGTTATTTTGTTGACAGGTATCTGGATGATAACCAGATATCGAGAATCCCAAGTGGCTTGCTCAAGGGTTTGCACAACCTTGAATGGTTGTAAGTATTTATACCAGCGAAAGTCTATGAAAACTTAATATTATTGTTCTCGCGCGACACTTACACTCCAGTAGTAGATTCAAGTAGAGCAAGTAGATACAGCTGGTCTTCGTTCTTTAGCTGAGGTGAATCTCGTCTTGAAATACCATCTAGCTCATTGACGTTGAAGGGGCGTAACTCAAGAAAAGAGAAAACGGATTGTGCTTATGTCAAAACTAGCATTTATCATTGATTTCTCAACTATCAGTAAATTTAATTTAAGTACTTCAAAATTGATTGCCCATGCTGAGAAGCTCACTTCGAAAGTGAGCGCAGAGATAACACACTTTACTCCAAATGCGGTAAAGATAGGAGAGACGGATTTTATACTTGGTGCTCTATTCGTTTTGAGCGGGTCTTTCCTTTGCCGCTCGGGGCTATAAGCTGTCTGCTTGTTGTCTTTTTACTCTGCTTCTCTCTCATTACTCTTTTGTAGTTGTAAATTTTCTTGAAATAACCTGTTTGTCAGGACTCAGTTTGACACGGCATTCAGCAACACATAATTTTCAAGACATGGATGAAGACATGAAGACATGAAAATTTGATCAGTTTGTAAACGAAGTAAAACTCTATCTTCAAATGATGGTAAATGTCTTCACGATACACGAAGATTCGGGATATTTTAATAATTTCAGGTCATGAAATTTGCAAAACAAAGTCATGGAAAAGTCTTGCCGGAGTGGAATTTAAATATAGATATATGGCAAGTAGTTTCACGTGATCAGCTATTATGTCACATAATAAATGTATGTCGAATCTTTTATCCAAGGTAGAATAAGATATCAAAAAGATCCCAACCATCACCCCACAAAAAATGGCGTTATTAATTCTTTTTTCGTACATTTGCTAGGGTAGCCTACTCCCTTGATTTACCCAAGCTTTCTCCAGATACCGATATATCAATGAAACGAAAATTAAAACCTTTTTGCCCTGGAAAAAGTTGGGGTTGGGGGTATTGCAACAACCCCCCTTCCCCTTCCTCCGTCCTGAGAGGGAAGGATGGCAGAAAATTAGGAAATGAAATTTCCTACTTTTTGATAGTTTTGTTTTTCTTATTCTAAGGTTTTCTCACAATAATGACTATGTTTCTTAAATACTTGAGACACAAAGTAAATTTTTGTGGTACTTTGTTATTAAACTTTAAGTCGACCCCGAAGAATCTGGAAGATTACCAGAAATGCTGAAGTAGAATAAGTGAGCACTTGTTTCAATGTCTTAAACTTAGCTTCGCCATAAATGACCTATTACTGTACGTACCTTTTATTAAACAAACCTATCGGTTCTAAGCCCCAACTCCCAGGACTCAGGAGGAAAAACAATAGAATTAGTATGGGGTTCACAACAGAAACAGTCGGAGGGGGATTGAAGTGAACAACATCATCGTTAAAGGGTCTGCTCAGTTGAACAAAAAAATGTTGGAATCACAGTGAATGTTGCATTGACGTTCCTTTTGAATTTCCTCATTAATTTTCGCTACTTTTGTATGTCCATTATCTTGAGCCTGAACTTCTGCTGCACTTTTCTTTTCATTACTCCTAAATTTTTGATTTACACTTCATTTGTTATTTGCATTACTTTCTTTATATATTTATCAAGGGCCTTTAACTACTGATTTGCATTTTATTTTGCTGTTTTCATTATTATTGTTGTATAAGCAGACCCATAACAGGTTGCAATCACCGAACTCTAAGCTGGGTGAACTGATTTTAAAACCTATGCGCCGCATTGCTGTTACCAGACAAAGTATTCTTTCTAAAGCCGGTTAATCTACTTTAATAATATGTGCATGTTTGATCGTACTTCTAGGTATCTCGATAACAATATGTTGGATGAAACGATACTAGAAAATGGAACATTCGACGATCTTTCGAGCTTGCAACACCTGTAAGTGCGTGACGCTCTTTAAATACGTTTTGGTAATAGTTAAAATAAACACAATCATCTTACCTTATTTAGCTCATTAGCAATGAAAAAGTTTAAGTGTTGGGGTTTAAGTCTAATAAAAATAACTTACGTGTGTGCTACGTACGATCTATTACCCAAAATTGTCATACTGAATGTCATTTCTTTTAGTCCATTGCTTATAACTTTTACCCTTTATGTAAAGAATTAGAAAAAATCTTACACCAAAAGCACTTAAATTAACCCTATCTTACACGGGCTTTTTTGGGTTGTCTCTACAAGGAGGGGTGGGAGGGGGTCGGAAAGTAGTCGCGGCCTGTAACTTCGGAACTATACAACAGATTATAACACAATTTGGCACACTAATAAAGAATCACAATTCAATTAGATAAATACAATCAAAACAATTAATCAATACAATTCAAATACAATCTTCTGGTTATTGAATTTCTAGTTTTAGGTTGGTTCCATAACCCGCATAAATTTTTAGCTCATAACCATCAATCGTGCCAACAACAACAACAATAGTTTCTTTGTATCTTCTTTATTTGTGCCTTCAATGGAAAAACAGTTGTTTCCAAAACAATACAGATACTTCCCACAAAAGTAAATTTTAAAATCTTCAGGCTCCTGTTTTACATTAATTCAGATTCGGTTTATATTAAATTGTGTTCGGTTTACAAAAAAATGAAAAAGGAAAAAAGTATGTTTTGTTTTGGTAAATAAAACAAGTATTCCGCTCACAATCTTTGGACGCTGATTAAGATGTTACTTGCCATCTCTTTTTCAAGTAGTGCAGATTTAACAGTATACTTTAATGACTTTAATTATTTCTTTGATATTTATTCTGTAATATTGAAGTTCTGTATGAGAGGTCACCTAAACTTTTATTTCTATGTTAACTAGCGCTTCTTTTTTTGTGAGGTTACATCAGCTTAATTATGCATTCAGTCAAGAAGATATACTTTCGATTCTCATCGAATATGAGTGTTACAAATTTATAGAAGCGGAGTATGGAACTTCTAAGATCTAAAGAAGCAAAATTAAATTTAATTTTACATATTATAAATCGTATGTATTATTTTATAGGAAGCTGGGCAGAAACAGGATAAAAGTGTTGATGGAGGGAATATTTGAACATATGGATCAGCTTGAAGTGTTGTAAGTATTACTTTACTCGGTTACTACTTCAGGGTTTATCTGGTGAATGCTGTGCATATACCTTTTCTTTTTCAACTTAAAAAACCTAGCGCTTATGAGTTGCATTAAGCAATGAAAACCTGCCGATGGCTTTATTTACAATTTGTTGTCTTTGAGTTTACGGATTTACCGCGATAGCAACAACCAGCATAGCTGCAAGTAAGAGAATGAGAAAGAAGCCTTAATATCTTAAACAAAAATATGAATCTAAAAGCATTAAATTGCTGCGGAGCGAGCGAAGAAAAAAATATACAAGCTATGCAAAATTTTGATTTGGCTTTTAACCAGAATACATCATTTATTTTTAACCAGAATGCATCATTTATTTTTCAACAAGAATGCATCACTTTCGGACAGAATGCACTGTTCTCTGGTAGAGTCTCGTACAAAACACGAGGACGAACTTTTTCGAAGCGACGGTCTTAAGACGAGTAGTCTTTCTGTGATACTTTACTGTGCATGATGGCAAATTTTAAACCTGATCGATAAACTCGAGTTAAACCGTGGACACCTTACATTGTAAAAAGCAAATGGCAGCGGCACAAATTGAAATCGTCTCTGATTACAAACTGTCACATACAGTCAGGAACTATGAATGGTTGTTCTTTAGATTTGTATTTTAGTGCTGTTTGAACCTCTTTATATCAATAAATTTGACATCCAAATAACAATAACGTTTCTTTCTACATTTCGGCGGGGCTATGCGAACGAATTTGACGAGTATTTAAGCGTTATTTTCAGCCTTAATTGAATGAAGCTCATAAATAGATCAGTGTCAAAAGTCATCCCGGCAAGCCGGGATATCTCGGCTAAAAGCCCTTACATATACTAAACAAACAAAACATTGTCCCGGCAAGCCGGGCTGGACAATCGCTTCAAGCAAACAAGGCCCGCCTAAGTTGAAATTATCAATCAGTTTGAAAAGTTGCCATCATGCATAATGAAGTAAAGCTAAGTAATATGAAAAGTTTACTCACACGAAGAGACCGCTGGTTGTTCGTCTACTGTTGGAAAAAAATAGTGCAAGAATTAGAAGTGTTGTCAAAAGTTAAACAAAAATAATGTTTTAGGCAACGGAAGCTGAGTAAAATGTAATTATTTAAAATACTTGTCTTTTCACACTACGATCGTAACATTTTGCCTACTGATGTCGACAGTTTTGATAGCTATCAGCCTTCATGACATCTTTTTTTCACGATATGTATTAAAATTGTAATAGAACAACTTTTAAGAAAGATACCTGACAACTATGAAAACTGTCAACACCTGTAGGGAAATTTTTGGCAATGTTAAAAAATCCTGCCACCTTTTTTGAATTAATATAGCGGAACTTCGCGACATTCGGCATCTGATGGTGCAAGCTATCATTGAGACAGTGACAAACAAAATGACGAGCAGCAGCATGGCGGATGATCAAGCTTCTAGCACGTCTCTCGTTTTCCAAAGCAAACTAATTCAATACCGGATCTAAAACTGTACTGGTGACAAGCACCAATCAGAGTAAGCATTGGTTGCTTTTAAAGCAGCTACTATCCATAGAAAAAACCAAATGAACTTGATTCCTAGGGGACTCTCTGCCTCCTGCTGTCATGACTAGTGCAAATCAAATCATGATTTTGCAACTTAAAATGACTAACAATGCTACAAGGTCCAGAAACACCCACCTACCCAAGTGACGGAATGTTATTTATTTTCTCTCATAAATGAACTCCCAACGGTATTTGAGCACAGCGCACTCTTTAGCACGGCAGCGTGTATTAAAATGGCGGCAGTGTGAATGTGGCCCGTGTCTCTCGCCAAAGAGTGGCAACATCGTGAATATAACACATTTTGAGAACTACTTTAACATTGCAAAGGCGCCCACCCAATGAGTGAACCCTGCGAAAGTTTTACTACTGAAGCTGAATAAACTTACAGGATTCCCTTTTTGAAGTTTACAGCGCGGGATGGCAAATAACATGTAGCAGGAAAAAGAGATAAAAGATAACAGAAAATTTATAGTACAGTCGTGTAAGCATACTTTTGCAAATGACAAATACAGGAACTTATATTTTACACATAAGATCGAAGTATACCCTTGTCGCAAAAAACGCTTTTTACATCATATATTTATGGCAAATTATCTAGTACTGAAAACAAACTGATTGCACATTAGTAGTGATTTACACAAATCTGACTTCCAACTCGAAACAGTGACGAGTGAAATTCGCGGGATTCCTATTCCCTAAACTCCAAGGACCAGGAACGCGAGAGCTAAAGTTAAACTAAAGTTCTAATATTATTGCAATGCCACGTCTCTTCTGGTCATCATGCAGCAACTGATTGCAACACTTGATAGCTGCTTACCGATTTCAGTTAACTTTGCGTTGAACCAACAATAGTTGCAAGTATTGATATTTGCTCGCACTGAATAAGAAAGCAGTTATAGGGAAAATTTGTGAGAGTATTTTAATCAGAAAATAATCCTTTTGCAGGAGCTTTGCAAAACCAGTTTAAAGATGCAATTATTCTGTGACAAATTTTGAGACAAGCAATTGAAGCTATTAAACAACCAGTTTATCAATATGTGTAAAATGTGAACATAAACACTTTCATTTGAGGAAGGCAAAGATGAGTTCTCATAATCTGAATTACGTCATACTCACCTGACTGAAGCAATGTGTGACGTCATTAAAATAAACACTTACATTTTTAATAAGCGATAAATTGGTTACCATGGCACCAGCATATAATTAGTTTTGCAATAAAGTACAGGACAATTTGCCGAATTATTTGCAAAATTACTCATTTTCAAAATTGTTTACATTGTTGGATTTGGAGAGAAAACGGCAAAATATGTACATTCGAGGTACCAATACCTTTAGTTACGATATACGTTGCCCCTAGCAACAAAATAAACAATTACATCAACGATGTTATGCAATAATGTGAAATTGAGTTTGGGAAAGAAAATAATCTCTACTCGCGAATTTGCAAAGAAATGGTCAAAAAACTAGCTAATATGCATAATCTGTAACTAATTTGCAAAAGAAATATGAATTATCCATAATGCACCCCTTTCGGGATAATCTATTATTTTAAAACTTTTACTGAAATTGCTCCTTGCATACAATTTATAGTCTCTAGAAACTACGGAATATCGTTATAAAACGTAAAAAAATATCAAAGAAAGAAACATGCAAAATTGGAAAATATACCTCCAAATTATTGGTTACCATGACAACAGGACACCAAGGGTAGTGTTGAAACGCACTAGATTGCCTAAAAAATTGTAGGAAAAGTAGACGTGTAATTTGATTTTTGAAATCTTAATTGTTCTAAAATAATGATGAAAAATTCTTGGAGGGGGGGGGGAGCTTTAGTCTTGATACGGTTAAATGCACCGTTTTCTCAATTTAAATTCCTTACAGGTCATCGATAATGAGTGTGTACTTCACTTGACAGAAAACCAGATAATGACTGATTCATGGCTTCTATTTTGCAGCTCCTTTAATAGAATATCAGGGGAAGACGAAACGGATGCAATTAATTCCAAGGCAAAATGTATTAAGTGCGACCCAAAATGTAATACTAACGCCAGACGAGACAACACAAAAAATTACAGTTTCTTTCTTCATTTTCAAGTCTGTAACCCTACTCAGACTACTAGAGGGAGGGGAAAGGCGTGTTCAATAGCGCCCTAATGACCAGATTCAATTTTTAGAGAATTCAATATAAACGGTATAGTTGTAGGACCTTTCGGAAATTTCGTCATTAAAAACAGCAGTTTGTTTTTATTTGGGTCGGGTATTGTTACTTTTTCGCTTCTTACCGCCTTACTGAATTATAATCTAAACAGTTAGACTCGCATAGTTTAGATTATATAATTCAGTAAAACGGTAAGAAGCGAAAAAGTAACAACTGTTTTAACCACTTATGAGCAAAGTAAAAGTTCTTTCGGATAAACCAAAATACAATTTTGAGGTATTAGGAATTGTGAATACTCTCAAAATTTTTCTTTTATTTTCTATAATAACATGAATCACACATACAAATATCATCAAAAGTTTAACCCTTTTTGTTTCAATTTGACAAAACTCGATATAATATAGTATTATAAT
>JAOBYH010006569.1:0-13002 GCA_025403525.1 Umimayanthus kanabou | reverse complement strand
GTGTTGCTGAAGCCATAGCTTTTCAAACTGAGAGAATACTTGGCATTGGTTGTTGGCCCACTGTTTACATTCGTCTAAGGAGGCTGCATAATAATGGGGACAAACCAGGGTGGATTCACGACGGGTTTCGAAGTAATAAAACTTGGAGAGGTACGTGCCACATTCGATAAGGTTGGTTGCACCTTGGAATGCAAATAGACGGTGGGCGGCTTCATGAACAGCGTTAAATGTATCAAAGATTTCGTTGAAGAAGTACTTCAGGTGTGGGGAGCAAGTGCAGTCCATGTGGAAATCGTTGCCATATTTAGTAATATTGATTTTCGCCAATAAGTTAGTCAGTTTGGTATCGGAATAGAAGATTAACGCATGGGTATTCTTAGCAAGCATCAGTGGCTCTGGAAAGTAGCGGACAGGTTTTCCTGTAGAGTCATAGTCTTGGGGTGTAGTAATTGTCATCAAGGCGAAGGTTACCAGGATGGGCAACAAGGTCATAGTACATCCAGTGGAGGAACTAGGTAGACGGACCTAGTGAAAATTAAGAGGAACATTGGGATCAAGGAAATTACCAGCAGGTTCCCAGGAGTTGTAGCGAGCTGGGTATCCAACCCATTTCACTAGATATTCAGCTTTGCCATCTCGCATGCGTTTCTTGAGAATTTTCTCGACCTGGTAGATCTCCGATTGGTCAGCCGTGTCATTATCATCATCGGGAATTAGATGGTATTCGCTGGATGTGACTCATCAACTGAGCTGCCTGCATCAAGGTTAGGCTGGTTGGTAGGTGATGGGGAAGGGTCTGGCTCACTTGGGCGTGGGAGTTGATCATCTGGTACAAAACTGTCAGGTGGTATCTCGGAATCTTGTAAGTATGGTGCATCTGGGTCATCGTTTCCGGTGGCAAAATGGGGCGGTCTTGGGGGTCATGGTACGGTTTCATACGATTGGCGTGGATGGTAGTAGTAACCAAAGTGTTATCGAGTGTGCGTAACGGGAAATGAACTTGTGATAGTTTCTGGATTATTCGGAACGGTCCATGCCAGTGGTGCATCAGTTTGGGAGACAATCCTTTATGACGTGTAGGCGTTAAGACCTAGACACGTTGTCCAACTTGATACTCAGGATCTTTGGCAGTGCGGTCGAACAATTGCTTCATCTTCTGTTGGGTTTTCTGGATGTTGTCCCGAGCCAACTGTTGGGCTTCTTCAATCTGCGTGACGATACGTCGTTGGTGTTCATCTACAGAGGCGGACAGTTCGACTGGTGGTAACAGAGAAATATCTGGAGGAGTCCCAGCTTCACGGCCGTAGAGAAGATAAAAGGGTGAATCTCCTGCAGTTTCAGATGCTGTCACTCGATAAGCAAACAGGATGGAGGGAATATGTAGATCCCAATCTTTCTGGTCAGAGTTGACAAACATAGAAATTGCGTGCGCAACTGTTCCATTGAATCGTTCAACAAGAGTGTTTGTGGGTGATATGCCGTTGTGTTGACTTTCTTAGTATTGATAAGACGACATACCTCCATTACAAGCTTGGACAGGAAGTTCTTTCCGCGGTCAGAGAGAAGAACTCTGGGTGCTCCGTGTCGTGGTAGTATTTCTGTAGCAATCAATTTTGCTATGACGTGCGCTTCGGCTGTGGGGACGGCGTAAACTTCAGGCCATATTTCGTCAGGTAAACTGTGAAGCAAACTACGTAACGGTTGCCTGAATGTGTGACCGGGAAGGGACCGAGGACGTCCACAGATAAACGGTCGAAGGGGCCTGCCACTGGAATGGGCAGCAAAGGTGCTTTTCGTTTATACTTGGGGGTCTTGTGCATCTGGCAATCGACACATGATTTGCACCAGTGCTCAATGTCTGTGAACATACCTTTCTAAAAGTATCGTTGACGGATTTTGTCATAGGTTTTGTTAATGCCAAAGTGGCACCAGTGACATCATCATGCGCCCAGACAAGGATTTCGTATCGTAGGCTCTTAGGCAATACCAGTTGCGATCGTGGCTCTTTCTGATGGTTTCCAGTTGGAGACCAAATGTGGAACAAAATTCCTTCAGTGCTAAGATAGTAGTCATCTATCATCAGTAACAGGGCTCGTGCCTTTTTATCATCCTCAGGGAGTTGTTTGGTTTGGAGATAACAGAGGATGTCAGCCAGTTCAGGATCACGATGCTGGTGTTGTTTGATCTGTTCAGTCTGTAGGCCTTGGCTGTCAAGAGCCGCAATGTTGTAGGGTCTTCTTGACAAGGCATCTGCATTGGCGTTGGCTTTCCCAGGGCGATGTCTGATTTCAAAATCGTATTGCTGAACCAGTAACGACCATCTAGCTAGTCTGCCAGTGGGGTCTTTAATACTCATGAGCCAACGGAGGGCATGGTGGTCCGTGTAAACTATGAACCGCTTACTGTAGAGGTAGGTTTGAAAGTGTTTGATACCTTCTATTAGGGCCAATGCTTCTCTCTCAGTCATGCTGTAATTTCGTTCTGCTGGTGTGAAGTCACGTCCGGCGTAGGCCTTCTGGTGTTGTCCTAGGCACATGCCAATACCATCTAGAGATGCGTCAACATAGAGTTCAAAAGGAACAGCAAAGTCAGGATAGGCCAAAATTGGTGCTGTGGTCAAGGCATGTTTGAGCTTATCAAAGGCTGTTTGGCACTCGGTGTTCCAGTTGAACGGGGTGTCCTTGTGAGTTAACTTGTTGAGAGGTGCAGCAATCTTCGCAAAGGCCTGGACAAATCAGTGGTAGTAGTTGCATAGGCCAAGAAAGTTGTGGACACCCTTGACATTGCGTGGAACTGGAAATTCTTTAACTGCCCTTATCTTGTCGGGGTCTGGTTTAATTCCTTCGGCAGTAACCATGTGTCCAAGGTAGGTTACTTCTGATTGAGCAAAGTGGCATTTAGAAGGCTTCAGTTTGATATTTGCGTCTCAAAATCTGTCGAAAACTGCGGAAATATGTTGCAAGTGCTCATCAAAGTTTTTGGAGAATATCACCACGTCATCTAAGTACGTGAGGCAAATTTTCCAAGACAAACCATGCAATACTGCTTCCATAAGGCGCTGGAACGTGGCTGGAGCATTGCACAAGCCAAATGGCATCACTTTAAACTGGTAAAGGCCGCTGTAGGAAATGAAGGCAGTGCGGTCACGTGACGCTTCATCCATCTGTATTTGCCAGTATCCGCTCATAAGATCGAGGGTAGTAAAGTAGCGTGTGCCGTTTTGGGCGTCTAAAACTTCATCAATGCGGGGCAGCGGGTGACTGTCGTGTATAGTAAGGATGTTGACCTTTCTATAGTCTACACAGAATCTGCTAGTACCATCCTTTTTCACCAAAACAATAGGTGAGGCCCAGGGGCTGGTGGACTTTTCGATGATGTCTTGCTCCAACATGTCTTCGATGTGTTTATTAATCTGTTCTCGTTGGACTTGTGGGGTTCGGTATGGCCTCTGTTGTACAGGAACATTATTGCCGGTGTCGATATGGTGCTGCACAATTGATGTCCTTCCTAATTCGGCCTGGGAGAAGGCGAATACATCACGGTACTGATTGAGTAATGCTATTAATCACATCTGTTGATCAGAAGTTGGGGCCATCTTTGACAGATCTGGGGCAATCCTATTTTCAGCAGTCGTTGCTTCTTTCAGGCTTGAAATATGGTGGTCTGGTACAGTACTACCATCGTCTATGTTTTCCAAGGCATATACTTCCAGGGAGTCATCAACGGCATGGAAGGTTCCAAGCGTTGAATATTGATGGATCTGAACTTGGTTTGGCGTGCTGTTGAGTAGGCGGACAGGAATGGTGCGGTCAAGTGAGACGTGGACAAGTTCCATCGCGCCACAGATAGCATATTTCGGCAATAGTAATGAATTTGGCTCAAGGATGCCGTCGGAGTTAGGTGGAACAGATACGTCGACAGTGGAAGGAACAACTGTTTCGGAAAACGGAGGTAAAAAGAAAGTTTGCATCACCTGGACTTTACTGTCTCTATTTAATGTATCTTCGGCTTCTTGATCAAGTAATTCTTCATGATAAACGATGGGTGTGTGTTCCTCAGCTGGAACAGTAGGCTGTTCGTGCTTGTGCTTGTGTCCAAGATGTGGTTGTTGTTGTTGATGTATCCCTTGGGAAGCAGTGCTGTGGGTATCGATAAATTTCTTATCTGGATCGGACTTTCTTCGCGGTAGGTGGGGGGTATCGCTGACTTGATCTGTACGAAGACCAAAATCAGTGCCATCGTACTCATCAATAACTTCGGTATGTATGCAGTCATCATCATAAGTTTCGCCGTTTTCAGTGGTATCATCAGCTTGAACACCATCATGGACATTATCATTTGTGTTATCACTGTCAATTTGTTTGTTTTCTTTGAAATGCATGTTACCTTCTATATATATGTCATCTGCAGTACGTTTACCTTCGTCATTATGTATGTCTTCTTCGATAGCTGTATTATCTTCAATATGCATTTCTTCTTCGATATTTGTGTCATCTGCAATATGTGTGTCTTCTTCAATGTGTGTGTTATCTTCGATGTGTGTTTCGTGTTTGATACGCTTGTCGTCTTCAACAATATATGCTTCTTCAATGTGTATGTTATCGTCAATATCGTCAGTTCATTTATCTTCATATTCATCGTCATCATCTTAGCTGTCATCTGTTTTCTTCTGTTTCATCATTATCAATAGAGTCCTTGCTATCATCGGTAACTTTGTTTTCTTCTTCGTGTTCATCATCTGTGTTGCCATCATCAAGTAGAGGAGGTACTTCATCTTCATCTTGTGTATGTTGTGTGTTGTCATCATCAGTTGCTTGTAACGGCGGTAGACTGGCATCTTTGTTTTCTTCGTCATCATCGTTTTCAATAGAGTTATCATGATCATTCCTAACCGGTGTGTCATCCGTTTTATCACGTGTGTTATTATTGCTAGTTAAGGGAGGCGATAAGTCGTTGCCAGGCTGGATTCCATCCGTAGTGTGTATTATATTATGAACATCAACTGCTTGCAATTGCGGTAGCTCAGGGTTGTCAGTATGTGTGGTTGCAGCCATGTGGTCAGCGGTCTCTGGAAACTCTGGAGGGATGGTTTCATCAGAAGGAAAACGCAAAGAGTGGTTGGAGAAGTCAATAATACATCGGTGGTCTTTTAGGAAATCTCTTCCTAGTACGACATCATAAGCCAGACCGTCGACTACAAACATTTGTTGGCGGTATACATTGCCTGAGTGTGAATTCTAACGTGTGATAGCCAAGAACTGTAAGGTGCTGGTTATTTACTGCGGTTATGCTGCGGAGTTTTCCATATTCCAGTGGTTTACTGGACAATTCAGGAGTATTCTGCCACCAAGCAGCACTTACAGCTGATATGGAAGCTCCGGTATCAACTAGAATAGGAGTTGGCTTCCCTGCTACATGTCCATGGATGGAAGTTTATAGAGCACGTTCTGACTGAACTACTATACAGTTAATCCCCTACAATAACAGTATAGAAAGGAACGGCGTAGCTGAACCTTGTCTGTCATCTTTTTCATCACCAAATATTGGATGGACATAAACGTTTTATATGTGTTGAATCGAACTTTTGCCAGCTTTATGTTTCGTCTTCATCCCACCTTATTATTTCAAATCGTTTATTAGGTCCAGTCCTAGTTTGTTGTGACACTTGGTGATAAAATCTGGATAGCACATTTTCCATGATTCCTCATCAGTTTCTTCGAATTCGTCCCACATATCCTAAATAATAAATCAATCGATTTTAGTATCAAAACTGGTTAATTCTTTTATTCATAGTCCTCGTCCCACATTTTACCTTTTGCCAGCTTTGTGTGTTGTCTTCATTCCACCTTATTAGCTCAAATCGTTTATTAGGTCTAGTCCAAGTTTGTTGTAGCACTTCGTGATAAAACCTGGATCGCACACTTGCCAGGATTGTGTGTCGTCCTCGTCCCACATATCCAATTTTTACCTAATTACGCAATTCTAACTTCTCATCTTCTAGGCGCAAAATGAGTTGAAAATGTAAAAAAAAAAATGACTGATAAATATTAAGGCTAGAATATACATTTTAAAAAAAAATTCACACGTCTTATACCAAGCTACAATATTTGACATAATGAATTTTACATGTTTTTTTTAATAAATATCATACATATATCCAAATCAAATGTCTCGGCACCTGCCGGTATTTGGGTTGCACTGGCATCTTGGCCTACTTTGGATCGGCATCCCGCTTCGCTTATATTGTCGGGGTATTCTTGGATGCCATCTACGGAGAATATGTTTTAAAGACATACATAAAAACATACAGCTATTAAATGATAATATATCTATCACTGTTGTTTTAGAATGTCTGCTTAAGTATCTCACAGAAATTTGTAAATATTGACAGTAACAATATATGTGTAATAAAGCTACTTAACAAAAATCATAATAATAATCCTTAAGATTGATATAACTCAAAAGTCATAATTATTTGTTTGGTTAAATGTTCTCAATGTTTCTCTTCGGTATATATTGGTCTGGTCTTTTGACTGTGACAGTTTGGCAGGAGTAAGTGCGGTAGTAGTAATAACAGTAGTAGGAAACGTCAAGGATTCTCGCCAATATATAATGGCTGTATCATTACGGCTGAAAAAATAGCAAATAAAAATCCACGACGAGTTGTAAACATCAGAAGAACTTTATTCGAAATTTTCCGAAACTTTGATTAAACACTTAAACTTAAAAACATTACTAAAACTCATATCATAACAGTACGTTCTTTAAGAATTATGTCATTATTATTATTACAATTATTATTATTATCGTTATTATAATTATATCATCTTTAGAAAGAATAATTAGTATACGTAAACGCTGTGATTAACGATATAAATACAATAAAGCTACTAAACTGCTGAACATTACAAATTAGAATACAAAACCACACAGTTAAAAGGTAACAATACATTTAATAAGTTTCTAAACTGCTGATAAAGATAAAATTCAGCACATATAAAACTTCTGCAACCATCCAGTGTTTGGTAATGAAAAATATGACGTTCCTTTCTTTACTGTTATTGTATGGGATGAGCTCTAAAGTCAAATCAGAACCACCTCTATAAGCCTGTTTTAACATCAAAACTACCTTCCACTTCAGAAAGGACTCGGCATCTTTCTTCTTCTTTGTACCCTTTCTATTTACACAGGTAATAGAACTTCTATTATTTTCATCAACACCGTTTCTAAATTCTAAAATATAAAAAAAGTGAAACTCGTATCGTAACATAGCTTCTTCCTTAGTTTTAGCTCTCCCGAGCTGATCTCTTAAGGGAAAAAATTAGTTTAGTAAAAGATTGTGCTAAGCGATGCTGGCAAGTTTAATTAAGATCTTCTTCTTTCCCTGATTGGGTTTCCCAGTTTGAGACAAGCGGGCTAGGGCATGATGTGCTGGACTGGCTCCCCGATCTGACGGGACTGTAGAGGGGGCTTTCCGGGCTTCGTATGTTGGCCTCGGGGTTTGTGGGTGAATAGGAGGGACTGGCGGGCGCGTAGGTGGGCCACGCAAATTGGTTATCTGGGGTAGGTGCGGATGGACTTGTTTGTGGTGGTATTGTGATTTACGTCGGGTGCATCCGCCAACCAACATCGCGGACAGATGCCAGAGCAATTGTTTGAGAGTCAAAATTGGAGGAACTGTCTGTTTAACATACTGCATTGTTCCTCCGCCAACTGCCAGCGAGTTGTCATAGCCTGGGTTGAATGGTTCTGTAGTGTTACGACGGCAGAGAGCTCTTCCAGTTGCTGACGGAGCTGGTAATTTAGCGCCAGGAGAGTGACGGATAAGAGTTTTGCAACCCTTTCTATACTTGTAGGGAATAGCTAAAGATAGATCACTCGGAAAAATAGTAATAAACGAGAATTTTACCTTTTAATCTTGACCTTGCGACACGCGTACTTTACAGCTTCGAAGTTGGTACACACTTAGTTACATGAGTTCTTATACCCATGGTACAGGTCTAGCTATTGTTTCAGGGTGTTAAGTTTGTACAATCGTTCGTTAGCCTGAGTTTCGTTTCAGAAACTTCTTTTTTTAAACCGTACGAAAATTAGTTCTTCGCAGAGATCAAAACAAAATAAAGGTTTCTGCTGAAAATATTTATAGGTTCTTTGGAGTTTTTCCGAGAAAACCCGAGGTTTCTCTCCCTCTTAATTAAATGAAAGTTCGAGAGTTTTTAGCAAGTTTTTCGGTTCGGAAGAGCGATCTCTTTTCGGGGGAAAGGTCACAAAACATTCTAAAGCAATAACTAATTGTCTAGTGCATGTACTGTCGGTTAATTTGTCTTTCAAGTTCCGAAAATATTGAGAACCTGCTTTCAACGTAATAATGAACAAACACGTTTCCAAATCAGTTTAAATTAAGTAAATCAACATTGGTGATCTATAAACAATAGGGTTTGTTGTAGTTTAATTAAACTAAGTAATCTGGTATTGGTTTTACTCTGTAACTGTATTTTCTTTTCTGATAATCAAGAAAAGGGTGTGGTATTATACCGTAAGAAATCTGACTGGTTTTTGAGTCAAAAATACTGTTATCTTGTCAGCACCAAGTAAACCTTTTCCAAAATCTAGTCATCCGATTAAGATTTTGAAATTCCGATGGAAACGTTAGTTTCTCAGCACTGGTCATTTTCCAGAATCAGCAATACTGTAGTTTGTATATTTTAATACAGCTGGAAAGCTTCGTCGAAATTGCTTTTTCGCACGTTCATGCGACCTGCTCGTTTCTGCATGTGCGGCTAGAATCAGAGAATATTGCTCTTTGTTGACATAGGAATAATAAGTAAAGATTTGTTGTCTCAGATCAAACAAACTAATAAAAGTTGTGTTCTTTTTCAGCTGTCTTGAAAAGTTTCTTCAGTATATATTTTTGGTTTAAGAAAATATTAAAGAAACTCAAATCAGGGTCAAATTGTGTTACACATCATAGCTTTCCCGTTACGTTATGAGCTCCCGCGAATAAAATTGCAGAAATTCTCATTAAAGTTTTTTTCCCAACGTGGCATACTAGTATTTTAATATATTGAGTAATTACCAACTCGACAACAATGCATAAATAAATAAGATAAATACGGTTAAATATGTTCTTTGTTTTGGTGTTTACATACGATTTTGTATATTTTTTTGTTATTTTTATATATATATTTTATTTTTATTGATTTTTATATTTTTTTGGTTGTTGTTGGATTAACGGAGGATATATATATATTTTTAAATCATAAAATTAGAAAGAAGAAGAAGAAGAAGACTCATAAGGACATTAATCCCTACAATTGGTATAGCACAAAAGTCAATTGTTTGTTCGATTGATTGTTCTCAATGTTATTCGTTTATATACATTATTCTCAGTCCTTGTTACGTCCTGAGCAGAGCAGCTCCCGTCGTAGCCATTGCGTCAACGCGTTGACCTTAACGGGCGCGTTCACGGGGGTCTCAGACAACCCTAGTTGGGATAGGGACAGGCAGCCTAGGTCCTCCAGATTAAGGATATCAATTTCGATGTCCTCCAGGTAAAATAGGTGTTCCCGTAATACGGTGGCGTGGGCCTGGCCTTTTATGTAAATACAGGCCCTCAGCACTTTTGTGCTGAGGAGACGATCATGAGGTAGTCCTTGGTCGGTCGGCGGGAGGCCATGTAGCTGAGTTTGATATGCGAAGGTACGTCTCGCCTCCAGGGTCTGAGGAAGTGCTGGAACCTGTATCATCTGGGTTTCCCGCAGCCCAAATGCTAGGTCGGTGATGGCTATCTGCTCTATGTAAAAGGAGCCATCGCCATGCTGAAATCCTTCAAGGGCGCAGACGATACAAATATTTCCTTTGTGTTTGACTGTAGAGAATGGCAACGTCAGTTCGTTAGTGAGGGTTGAGCGGTCATCAGTGCATGTTCGGTCCGTCACAGTAGGGACAATTAGACGTTGGCTGGTTCGTTGACCGGTCCGTTACAGTCAACGCACATGTGGTGTCGTTGTATCTATTCTGGTTGGGCGATATTCAACTATGGTGTGGGGGCGTGTCAAGTAGAGCATGATGAATAGTACCGCAATTGTGTTAAGCGTCTTAAGCCCCAAGATTGTATAAACAAGTATCTGCAACATGGTCGTGCCAGTGGTTTCGTGTATGTTGTCAATGGTAGTGCGTATCTTCTCTAGTTGACCGTCATTCAATCAGGCGAGAGAAGTCAGGAAGAGATAAAAGACGTCAAGCAGCTATGTTTGACTTGTGTAAAGAGTTTAAAATTTTAGCCATAAATTTCTTTTGAGTTGGCGAGCAAGTTTTAGATAAAACAGGTGCGCGGCCCATTTTAGTAGGCTTGAATTTGATCATGACATTGATGACTTTTGTGTCTTTAAGATAAGTAAACGTGCGTTGTGCGCTATGAAAAGTGATGATGGTTAGTACGTCAAACGTTTCCCCGCAGCGTTGAGGTTGTCATTAGAAGTGGCAGATGCGTTTGTAATAGTAAAAGTTGTTAGCAGCATAAACATCAAGTATGACAAGGCTTTGAAGGTGCTCTTAATCCTAGAGAAGAAAACATAGAAATTATAGTTTGTTTCACATTGTAGCTAGCAAGATTTCAATAACTTAATGATAAGGATGGAATAGTATTTGGTTGTAGGCCGTCTCTAAAACTATACGATAACTATGATATAATTTGTAGTTGCCATCAGCAGTCAAATGAATGCTGTCTCTGGATAATTATACAAAAGGGTCTCTACATAAGGCAGAATCTTGCGAAAACATAGCCCATGGTTTATTGCGGAAGTGTTGTGCAAGATGCATGTTTAAAAGAGCAACTCGGTCGTTGTAAGTTGAAGTTTGGTTCGGTATTGAAAGTCTAGGTAATACTGCACAGATAATTATTGTTTTTAATAGTGCCAAAGACATGATGTAAGTTGGTAAAATATTCCTGCTTTTGAAAAGCTAGTCTCTCGGGGTTAACCCATGGGTTAGCCAAGCCATTAGAACCTAATTGTACGATTAACACTTTAGGAAGTAAGTCGCATAATGTTTGAGTTGAGTCACCGTAAACAAGATGGCGGAACGTACGTCCTCCTATTCCATGAAAGCAAACATTAGGAGAGGTTGAGATTGAGGTTAATGTCAGGGTCACATGTGTTTGGAATGAATCGAGGTAAGCGGGGAACAAAGGAACAGTTTAAGGAATGACCTAAAATAACAAGGTTGTCAGGCATTATGACGTGGTGAGGTGGTGGTCAACGTATAACCTTAGGGAGGAAGATAAGAGAGGCGTCCGCATCCGGTTCTGGTAGTGGTTGCAGCGCAGTGCGGCCTCTTCTGCTCTATCTAGGGCTTCGTCCAATTGGTGATGCGTTTCTTGTAATTGCTTTTGGTCGAGGTCCTGTTGCTGTTGGCCATCATGCAAACGAGTGACTACATTTGAGAGCTGGTCCTGCGCATCGTTTAAATCTGTATGGAAAATGTCCAGCTGGGATGCAAGTTCCCTTACCAAGTGGCCGAGGCGAACATTCTTGTCACGGTATTCAGCATTGATCTGAGCCTGTGCCATTATTCTTTTTGTGTGTTTGCCGTTTAGTTGTTTTGTCTGGCCACACATTCATACATACACTTGCAAGGGTGCAATATACTACTGAGCATCCGCTGTGGTATCATCCCAGCAGCTGGGGCTACTTCACGGGCATCAGGCTGTTTTTTTGCCCTTCCATCTGCATCTTAGTTATGGTGCGAATATTCTTGGTTGCCATCTATGGAGAATGTTTCAAAGATATGCATAAAAACATACAACTATTTAGAAGTATCTCATAGAAATTTGTAAACAAAAAACATGACGTAAGGATAAAGCATAATTGAAAGACATTCTCTCTCCTCTTCATTTTAGTTAATAATAAACTGGTGCCTTTAAGTATATATTGCTTACTAAACTTTTAGGTAACTATATCAAGGATAAGAAGAAGATTTTTAAAAATAAGCAGCAAGAGCTAACTGAACAATATTATTACAGCTGGGTAATATGGGTTGACAAGAGATGACTCGTAGACAAATTACTTCGGTCTTCATGGAAGTTTATTGCTTCTCGTGGACCACACACAGAATGACTAAAAAAAAAACTACATTTTATACTCATTCGTCGTCGTCGGGTCGAGCTGGCAGTTGGTATCGTCCGAGCGGCTTACGACATCGGCAAGTTGATCGTGTGAATCGTGAAGATGTGTATGGACGATATCCAACTGCGATGCGAGTTCTTGCACAACTGACGTAGACGGACATTCTGTTCACAGTATTCGGCATGGATTTAAGTTGTGCCGTTGTTGTTTGCTATAGTATACTACTAAACGTTATTGTATAATCAGTAAGTTTACCATTAATTTTATCAATCAGACATTGCGTAGTCTGTTCAGGGACTGCTACCAACAATCTATAACTGAGCTACCTTAAGGGCCCGGGGGTAAATTTTGTGAGTTGCCATATATGTATAATAAAACTACTTAACGAAAATTAAAATAATAATAATAATAATCCTTAAGATAGATATAGTACAAAAGTCGTAATTGTTTGTTTGATTGAGTGTTCTCAATCTTTCTCTTTGGTATATACTGGTCTAGTCCTTGTTACGGCTTGAGCAGAGTAGTTCTTGTGGTAGCCATTGTGTCAACGCATTGACCTTGACGGGCGCGTCCACGGGGATCGTAGATAACCCAAGTTCGGTTAGGGAGGGGCAGCCCAGGTCCTCCAGATTGAGGACATCCATTTCGATGTCATCCAGGTACGGTAGGCGTTGCCGTAAGATAGTGGCCTGTGTCTATCACCGTGTTAAAGCTAATTGCTATTTGATATATATGGCATAACGTGGCATACTAGTATATCAATATATTGAGTAATTACCAACTCGATAACAATGGATAAATAGGTAAGATAAATATGATTAAATATGTCCTTTGTTTTGGTGTTTACATACGATTTTGTATATTCTTTTGTTATTTT
>JAOBYH010006458.1:2422-13003 GCA_025403525.1 Umimayanthus kanabou | reverse complement strand
CATAACATAACATAACATAACATAACATAACATAACATAACATAACATAACATAACATAACATAACATAACATAACTAACATAACGTAACATAACGTAACGTAATGTAACGTAACGTAACGTAACATAACTGATAACATAACAACAAACTCACCAATTCTTCCCACCCTGTGCGCGCGGACAACCTGTGGGACACCTATGGAAAGATAAAAAATATGTTTGCATATTACTCTTCTGTGGATTTTTTTATTTCATTCGACACAACAGCAATAAAATGCTTTGGCTAAACATGTCTTATGTACTTTACCAGGGTTCTCGCGTTGAGGGAAAAGTAAGTCAAAATATGTTGTTCCAAGGTAAGGAAATTAGGTGTCAGGAAATCCTAACATTTTTCAAATCAATGAAAGTCACAGAGCTTTAAAAGGCTTTTACTGTGGTTATTTTTTCTCCTAAGTATCTTTCAATTTGTGAAGCTTTCGGCAGCTTCATTATAGTATGGTTTGGGCGAGGTATTCGTGCTGCACTTTCTCATTTGCTATCAACGGCAAAATAATTTGATAACATGAGACAGCCTGGTTTTCCAGTACTGAAAGAAGTAAAGAAAATGTGAAATTGTTAAATTCTCTGTATGTCCGTCAGTAATTTGAACAAATCTGTCTGGAGAATGTATGTAAAACTATGCAAAATAGCTTTGCTGTTCATTATGCTGATGTTCAAATAAACTGAGGGGACAAAAAAGGCAAAGTACTTGAGAGAGAAGAAAGTTGACGAGATTCCTAACTCGATACTTTAGGATACTTCGCTTTTGTCATTGCATTTAATCGTACTGTTCATGACTAGTTTGCTGGTACAATCTTGACTTTTCATGTTCATTTTATGATCAATTACCTCCTAAAAAAAGTTGGACAAAGAACACCAAAAAATGAGGTAACGTGTTGGTTTTCTACTTACTAAACTTGCGACATCTGAAAGACACTTGAAGATATTTGTAAGTTCCACGACAGGGATCCCCAAACGCAGAGTTGGAGGCTTGTAGGGCGCAGCTGGCGTGTTTCTGGCAAGCCTTCCTCACTTTCTGAAGTGATGATCGTGCCTTGCAGTTTGTTGTTCTGATGCTGCTATGGGGACACACAAATCGCCCTGCGGTGCGGCCGTAGTTGGCTGCAGTTATGACAATCTTTGTTCCTGCTGGACAGCGAAGCATTCCCCTTGCACCCTCGCAGAATATCACAGTTTTAGCAAGCGAAGAGTGTGGATCTGCGGAAACTATCTTAACTGTCAAGAGAAAAAGAAGTATCGGTGTAAATGTCGGTTAAAACAAGTGATTGTAGAAAGTTACATGGGAGATTCTACACGGAGGGAGGAAGTTATGATAAACATTTTCGATTGGTAAAAACAATATTCTACAAACTGGTGCAACGGATGAGCAAAACATTGTTTTTGACACAAAAGTAAAGTTCATTTCTTGAAATTTCCATACAATGTTCTCTTGATAATCTTGGCAAACTCAAGAATTCTCAGAAAATCTTCGGAGAGTTTCAGCAAGTTATTGGACCTTTTCAAAAAGTCTTTGAAAACCAGAAACTGTCGAAAACGCTTTTACCATTTTAAAAACTGTAGGAAATTTTCGGAGACCTGCGGAAATCTTATTAATCTTCGGAAGTTGTTCAAAAGGTTTTTATAAGTCCCGGATATGTTTTCGTATATATTTTAGGAATTGAGTGTTTTTCAGTACGGTTATCAGAAGATTGTAGCATATTTTGATTTACATGATGAATTAGTTTTTTTAAATCATATTGTATAGCAAAATTTGTTGCTTTCTGCCCTCAATTGACAAAAATAAATTAGTAAAGTTGTAGTAAACAACATGCAGCAGCAGTTTTGGACAGATTTAGAGACAATATTTCGAGTAGCTGTGTTACTCTTCATGGGTGAAGTGAACTCATAACTTGAATTGTCGAATTAGATTAATTTTATAGTTATAAGAAATAGTTAATGCATGATTATGGCAGTACGATTTCATATCCGGCGAACGTAGAAGTTATATTAATAGTCCATAAAGTGTTGTTTTTGTACATTGAAGTTTTATCGTTCGTTGCGTCTGTTTTATGAATTGTGCAAGCCGGGATTTTACAGTATAAAAGAAAGAAACTTTTCCCATCGTCCACAAACATCATGAACTACTGTGTCATATTAACTACACATACATGTATGTATAAAAAAGAACTTAAAAGAATATCAGTACGTTTACCAGCAAACGGTGACGTAGTTTGTTTCAAAACTAAACCTATCTTCCATATTTAAATTATTTTGCATCTTAATTGGTGAAGAAATGTTTTTCATCAGTCGAAAATGTCAAAACAATTCGATTAACTGTTTGGTATATTTTTGTCATATACAAAATTATTCCTTGCATTTTATTATTTTCCGTTAGACTTACAGGATTTGTGCACATTTTTCTTCTTTGCATCTGAATCTGTAAAGCAAATGACGAGTTCGTTAGAAGTGCTGACAGATTTTTGTGCAGATAATACTTCGGTTTAGACAAGATAGATTCCAGTCTTCGAAAAACTATGATGCCGACATCAAATACTATGCCAACTTTCAAATGTCTATTTCTATATCCGGCAGGTTGGATTCTGTGCTGTTAATAACTGCAGTCATTAACTACAGCAAACATTTGTAAAGATTAGAACGCTTTCTTTTTATCCTTTTCTTCAAATTAAGTGCAACAGAGATTGGCATACGCAAAACATTTTATGCATTTAATATTTCAAATTGCGTTAGTTCTATCTAAACTTACCAGATTTTGGTACATCTACCATCTTTGTATTGGCATCTGTAAAGAATGTGTAACTTAGTTAAAACAGAATAAAGATTCAATCGAAATGGTAAAAGAGTACTGTTTAGCTTATTTTTGTTAAGCTGAAAAGCGTCCCTTCAATGTCCTCCACTCGCCGGAATAGCCTATAAGATTTAGCTACATCTTTCACTTTTGTAGCTGAATCTATAACGAAACTGTGTTCTAGTTGATATATGAAAAATTAAAATAAGATTGTATTAAGAAGGTGAAACTGTTCTATTTAGTTTACTATTTGTTAAAGTGGAAATTTTTTTCAGTATACTTCAATGTCCTCCACTCTTAAAAGTAGCCTTCGTTGTAAACTTACCAGATTTAGCAACATCTTCCGCTTTTGCATCTGAATCAATAAAGAAAATGTGTTTCATTTAAAATATGATTAAATATAATAAAGATTCTCTATAGAGGGCAAAACTATTCTCAGTATTGGATTTATTATTGTGAAACAGCAAAATTTTTGCAATATGTTTCAGTATTATAAAAAGATAAACCTTTGGCGCTGTAAACTAACTACATTACCTTTCCAGTTGAATCAGTAAAGAAAATGTACTTTGGTTAAAAAATAATAATGATTCGATTGTTATTGATAAACCGCAAAAAGTGTCTTCAAAATAGGTTACTTTCTCTTTATATAAAAGTAGCTTTTGTTGTAAACTCACCAGATTTTGGTACTTCTTCCAACTTTACACCTGGTACTTCCTCCACCTTTGCATCTGGTACTTCTTCCAACTTTTCATCTGGTACTTCTTCCACCTTTGTATCTTGTTCTTTTTCCACCTTTTTATCTGCACCAGTAAATAAAATATGATTTAGTTTTAATATGGTAATGGTAATGACCCGAATAGCATCGTTAAACTTGAAAGTGTTCTTCAATATAGTTTAATTTATTTAAAAACACATGTGGTTGTAAATTAACGCAATATTGGTTCTTATCAAAGTTACGAAGTAGTGTAAGAGGAACTAAAAGGAATGCAATGATTACATAAGTCAGTTAACACTTAACTGCAGTAGGCCAGAACTGCACTTTAATACAAGCTGTAACTAAACCGTCACTGAGCAAACCTCTTCAGTTTTCTTGAGAGTGCGAGTTGCAACGAACTGAACATCCCTTACCCATTAACTTGCTTTCAGCTTTTTCCATCGGAATTTCGGCCGCGTTGGAATCTGCAAAATCACAATGTATTAATTAAGTTAAAAGTATGTCTCCTATTCATTTCAACTGATCCAATTTATTCCGTTATAGCCCATGTACTTGTACCCGCAAATAGCAAACACAATTGAGACAGGTATGTGTAAAAATGGTGGTTACAGTGTACGTGCAAAATAGAAATATACAAATGTATATTCTAGAAACACACAGAAAAAACACAGTTGATTTTACTACCTGGATTGAAGCTTGCTTCTGCAACATCAAGTTGCTTAAGATCTTTTCCGAGTGGCTCAGCCAAAGCTGAGGCAACAAAGAGAGTTGCCACGAGAAACAATCGTAGTTCCATGGCTGGGACTTCGGAGTTCCTTCAGCTGTTGTCGGGAGGTACCTGGTAAGAAGTAGCGAGCCATCGCAACTATGCACACATTTATTACCTGGGATTTCAATGGACAACAAAGGGGACAATGAGAGCTGACCGCTGATTGGATAACACGAAACAGACCATTAGCAACCAAGAGACCACAAAAGTTCAATTGTAATAGATAAAAAAACAAATAAAGCCGTTTTTCTTGTAGCTGGAGGCTAAATCCGTGCAAGCGCTGGAGTCACGCTTTCAAAGCCTCGCAGCCAATGTCGAATTTTACTTTTATAAAAGTGAATTGCAGCTTTATTCTCCTATTTGACTGCTTGAAGCTCATGCATCGCCAATTTTGTTGCAATGTTTTAAGGTGCTGGTACATAACGGACAGCCAACGAATGCTTAGATCGCGCATGCGCATAGACAGGAAGTTGAATGTTGCCGAAGTTTTGCTTTTGATACAGCCAAGTAATTGGGAGCAATTGTTTTGTAATGACTTGATAAACCCTTTTTGTCGGAACGCGAACCTTTGTTAAGAAATCTTATTTGCTATTTCTGTTGTTCCAGCTAGTTCCTGTTATTTAAAATTCGCTTGAAGCATTTCAAACATTTCAATTAGACTGTTAACTCACCCCAACTAAGTGTAGGAAAAAGAGCGCCGGGTTTTGTGCATCAGAACGCAATATGTTGTTAAGTAGCAAATTATCTCTTTTGTTAGTTTTCCTTGATACTATCAGTTATTTCTGTTGCTCCAGTTAGTTCCTGTTATTCACGTTCCGCTAGGACTAGTTCGTACAAACAGGAAACTTGTTGTTTTTCATTTATTGACACATAAAATTTAACTAATGGCTAAAAGGCGAAAACCCTACGGATAGCAAGAATAACGGTAAAATTATTAAAAGGAATTTTTTATCGGGCTCAACAGATGGTAGAAGTGGTTCTACTCATGCTCAAGAGATCCGGGATTTTTGTCTTTCCGGAAAATAACTTGACCGTAAAAAATTGCTCTGTGGTGCATTTAAACATCTGTTGCTTAACGCAATGACGTACAAGCTATTTAAACTTTGAGCTCTTTGATGTTGATAACAAAGATCATTTGATTTTGAATTACAGTTACTTGAGTTTGCGACAGTCTAATTCAACATATTTCTTAAACGCCATAGAAATGCTCAAAGTTTCGCAAAATAGAAATGTTTTCTCTTCATAAATCAGCAAACGTTTTTGCCTTGCGTACTAAGTTGACTCGATCATTTTCAATTTGGAAAACCCAACTCTATTTGAGGGTACGTCTAGGCCACCTAGAGAGTTCGTATGGGCCACATTTACATTAACACCACATATTCAGTACGGCAAGTTGAAAAATACTTCTTTGGCGTCCCCACCCTACTGAGAAATGTCCCTGATCTCCATTTATTAAAAAAAAAATTATATTTCATAAAGAACTTTACAGTACTGACACCGATTAAAGATTGGTTTGGCTGCACGGTTGAGCTTAGATATCACATTGTCTGCAGAAATTCTCGTCGAATTCTTTAGTTACTGATGTGGTAAAAACTTTTTGCCAAAGTCGGTGAGCGCCGCCAACCAGATGGCGATACAGACTCCGATACTGCAAAGGAAAAACCAAAATTGTTTTAGCGTGTTGGCGACAAATGCATGAGCAAAGTCCACAGTTTTTAAAGGAACGCCATTCACAGAAAGCTCAATTAACATAGGGAATTGTTAAATAGTTGGAAACCAGTGGTGTTGGCTGGTAACCTGATGGAGATAGTTGTATACATGGCTGTGAATGATTTCCAGGAGTACAGGGTCATTGTTTCTAAACCACTCTGTTGTAGATGGAAATCTACCGCTGTCTCTATGTCTAGTCAAGACAAAATAAGTTTATTGGAAACAAAAACCCCTTCATCCCTACCTGGATAAATTGAAATAGGGGTACATTAAATAAGTGGGTTTTTTTTTAATCTAGCATAATTGAATTTTGTAGTAGTATTTTTTTTTTTATTGAACTGCCCAATAGCTTCGTTTGATGGTACCCCAGGTCTATTATTTCAAAACTCCGGAGATTTGTTTATCTTTATCTGCTCTATACAGCACAATTATTATATTGATATGAAGACAATTGTTTTGTGTGGGATTTCAGTCGAAAACCAAAAGTGAAACTGCGAGGGATACTGTACGCTGATTGGACAACACGAGATGCAATATTACAAACAACATGGAGATCACAAGAAATGCCGCCCAATACGTTAAATTGGCTGGAATGGAATTACTTTGCAATCAGACACTGGACTTAGCAGCATTAGATTACAAATTTTACATTAGAAATATTGGGTTGTAGTTATATTTTATTTATTGCAATTAAATGCTACAACCTTATCAAAAATTTTATTGGAGTTCTCAGTTCAAGCAACACTTGGCGAGGAGCTGCTATTATCGCAGAGACAACGCATGGCAACAGATAAGAAGTTAAATAGTATAGACGGGATAATTGGCTTCGATACAGACGTGTGCTTCAGAACAATTTGTGTCAATTTAAGTGTTTTTCTTGTTCATTAAACTGTGTGCGGGAGAAAGACCCTTTTGATGTGTAGGAAAGCGAATTGTTGCCCAAGGATGAATCTATTTGTGTTAATTTGCATTTTTTCCTTGTTACTATCAGCTCTTTCTGTTATCAAGTCACTTCCTGTTTTTTTGTGGTACGCTTGTTCAAGCTTTAAACTGCGAAATTTAAGTTTAAATGGCAAAAAATGTCGAGAATCTTAGGGATAGCAAAATATACTGGTCGCACTCAAGAAACTGGGTCTCGAGAGGTGATATAAATGATGTAGAGTGTATTTAACAAGATCAGTTCATCGCGTAACTCAGCTCAACAAACAATCTCTCCAAGATTCCACCTATCTGATTGGCAGCAAGAAGTTCATCTCAACACAAAACCTGAGTGTTATTCATTATTGGAAAAACTATTCGTCTTATTAGATTTTCAAAAAAGAAAAAAACGTAAAAAATGAGCAAATTGTTTGTTTTCCAAAGATTTTACAAAATGTTTGCACAGTAATTAGAATTCTGAGTGACGTCACTAGATACCTAAAGTAACTTGAACTTTTTTTCAGAATTACATGATTGAGAAACTGAAGGATGAACTTTGTGTGATGCCAATGAAAACTGGTCCACGCATCCGCGCCACAATCGATCAGCTTTCAATCACTATACTATAAAATTCGGTAAACTTAGTTGATTACCCAAAACGTAAACAGATATTTAAAACCACAAGGCATTGATGCACGATGCATACATTTTCATTCATTTCCATAACCTGTAGTAACTTTGCTGTTCACTTACTGACCTAACCTTACTAGGTTTTCAATTTGAATTACATTCAAAAATACCACTTTTACGCACATAAGTGCATGCACTGGAGGTACATTGGAATCAGGGAAAGCTATAGCGAAGGTTTCTCTGGAACGTCAAGTTTTATACTTCCCGGCGAACAAAGATACTGACGCGGAATGACACAAACTGTTGCAAATCTATTTTTACTTCACTTAACTACTTGTATTGCTCCCTCCGGAAATTAGTGAAAGTGAGTCAAATCGAGTCATTTCTTAATATTCAGTTCTCGCATTTGCTATTCATTTAAAAATATTACCGTTGATAGAACAGTTAAGGCTAGATATGGAGACTTTCGGACCGATTATTGATAGTAGATGGCGTTTTAGTGTGCTTACTAAGCCTTTGTCGGCGGGCTCGATAGTTGGCGGAACTGCTTCTGCTCAAGATATCCAGAATTTCAGTAGGAGATAGTCCGGATGAAAAGCAGCTTTCTGGTGCAGTCAAACGTTTCTGACGTAGAAATTATGACAGACGAAAGATGTGGATTTTGCAATTTGCTAAAAGTTTGGCAAAGTTAGGAAGAGAGATCAAAAGCGTCTTTGTGCAAAATTATATTACAGAACACTAGTGTGTAAAATCTCCTAATATTAAATATATGTCATATCAAACACATAACTATGATAATTACTTATTTTTAATACAAGGATATTTTTTACACCGCCTTTTATAAAAGTATTTAAGTTACAAAGCTATAAAGCGATTCTCGATTCGCTGCGAAAGAAAATATTCCTGCTGTTAGAAGGCAAACTTTTCTCATGATCTGTGTGTCGGCGTTATAGTGCGAGCGATCGATTAAGTGATCTCATCAAAATTCCTTAATTTAAATACTAGTAAAGCTATCATATATGATTATTAGAGCATTTTGAAAAGCCATCTAGATGTTTCCAATGAAGTTTATCAATATATTATCAAGATTCTAATAAAATAAAATTGCAAATATTGCCATTAAGAATTAGCCATTAATTGAAACTTGATGCTGATGCGATGGTTTGTTTTTGAGTTACGGTTCTTTGAGTTTCGTAAATGCCATGGAAATCCATATACTTTGGCCAATTTAAAACGTTTTCTCTTCATAAACCTATGTTAAGCTAACGTGTTTGAGGTTAACTAAATATATTCGATATGCAAACACCAACGGTAGTTGAAGGCACCTCTTTGCCGCCATCTTGATGTGCAGCATACCGATCAAAAACAACCGTGCAAACAAAGAATACCGCTCAATGAGACAAAAATTGGTCGGCCACGGTCAGAGAGACAGGGACTGGATTATTGCGTGATAACAGCTAGCAGTGACTTTATTAAAGTATTGCTACGTGTTGGAAATTACAAATTTTACATCAGATAAAATTGGGCTGCAGCTATACATTTTCACTCAATGGATTTAAGTATTTCAATTTTATCAATAATTTTGTTTGTATTCTCTGTCCAAAATGCTGTTACTGTAGACTGCACATGCGTACAACTTACAGACTGGCGGTGTGTCCATGATACCGGATCGACTGTTTTATTCTGGTATGACTAGTACTTCATCCCGGTTCCATACTGAGTAGCTCTATTCGTTTTCCTTCATACAAACCAAAATTTCATTCTGAAATGAGTCATTCCAAAATAACTTCATCCGTGTATTCGAACCGGATCGAAATGTTTGCTTCGGAACGAAATCTAGTCGAACGTTCCACAAGTATCATGTACACGTAGGTACGAGCTCCTTACGCCGTACGGAATTAACCACTCATGCTTTCGATCCGCCGATGTTTTTACTGCACTTTATTCCAGAGAAAGAACTTCAATGTAAACGTGGAATGAACTATGTGTGTGTCGTACTGGAATGAAACTCATTCCGGTATCATGTAAGCACCATTCCAGTGTTTAAAAGCAATAGTAAAACGGAGGCTGTTTATTATGTTAGCCACAGGTGAGTGGTTCAGAACAATTGTTTTTAAGTCAAAATTCTGGTTTTGTTCTTGTCTTTTAACTGTGCCGGAAAACAACCCCTTTGATGTGTCGGAATGCGAACTGTTGTGTAAAAATAAACATATTTACATCAATTTGCAGTTTTTCCTCGTTAATGTAAGCTATTTCTGTTATCAAGTTGCTTCCTGTTTTTCTACGGTCCGCTTGGAATATTTCACGCACTTAAACTGCCAACTCGTTGATCACATTTATTAAACTTTGAAGTTAAAACTCAAAGGGTTAAAAAGTGAAAAATCTCAGCGAAAGCAAATATTATTGGTCCGTCATCAAGTTGTCTATCCACTGGACGGGAAACAAGATGCTCCACGGCCCTCCACTCGACTGAAAACCTCGGAGTGATGATTACCAGTCAAGTTTGCCATAAAATTGGCTGAGAAAAAAAGTGCGTTTTAAAAGGAGCAAAGTCGCTTGAACTTTTCAAGAAAAAGTAGGAGAACCTGAAGTTGTGGAAACTTTGCTTTTTAAAATCAGTGCACGTGCGGTGTTTGGATTTGATGCGCAGACAGCAGAGTTAATCAGTGAGCAGTTTTTAATTGTGCTATGACTCGAAAACACTCACGCCACGATCATTTATTCCGTTTGCAGTAACTGTACTATAGAACTGACTACTTCATCACCAGAAACAGGATATTTTGAACTAATAATCATTAATACAGCACGCATACGTTTACATTCATTTATACAATTAAAACAATTATAAACCTTTAAACTCCATGTTTGAATGAAATTTTAAGTTGGAACGCTAAACAGAACACTTTACGTGTGTAAGTGTATCACTGAGACATGAGTCAGGGCAGGAAAACGGCGAATGAGTAAGGCTGAAGTTTCTCAACAATATCTCTCGCAC
>JAOBYH010006125.1:0-13013 GCA_025403525.1 Umimayanthus kanabou | reverse complement strand
GGTCTATAATTGGCCACAGAATAGACTATAATGGGGTAGGGGTTCTGAGAGGCCAGCGGCACATACCCAGCAAAAATCGACCCAAGTACCCCCACCGGGCAAATTTGTTTTCCCCGTGGGGAGGGCAGTTTGATCGTTGTCAAGCCCGGGGACGGGCAATTTGATTTGAGCCTTGGAACGAAAAGAGCATTGCAGGGAGCCTGGAGCGAGTATAGGCATGCTGACACATCTTGCGCCATCTCGACGATGGGCTGGCTTGAGATTTGATAATTTGGTGCGTTAAGTGCAGTGGTGAACTTGTGTCTGGATTATTATAGAAGGTGTCATCTAATTTTCTGCAGGGGAAACTGATGGTGATGTATGGTCAGTAACAGCTGGTAATTTCAAACAAAGATTTCTTGCCTTTTTCTTTCTTCCCCATTAAAAAAATGCACGAGAAGCAGTGCACACGTTTTTAAAACCACTCAAGATTCACAAGAAAACAAAAATCGAAAACCTTTCTGTTTGTCTGCCACGTACCGGGGGTGGGGAGATTTGACTTATTTTGTGTTCCCGGGGTGGGAACCTTCAACTTTATATTATTTGACGACTTTTCTACGGCCGACCCGCGGGCACTTGACAAAAATTTTGGGTCACTGACACAAATCCCCGCCCCTTGCCCGTACCCTCCCTCCCGGGCTTTACATTGATGGGTGCATAATTGCTCACTAACCGAAGTGGCACCCCCATTCACCTTGTTGAAATTACTAAGAAAAATGTTAATTAAACTGCACTGTCGACTGATGCAGTTGTTTTACTTTCATGTGTTTGATGTGAATGAGGACAAGGAACTGACGCATGGAATAGATTGATACTATTTTAGTTTAACAGAATCTTGAAACATATCAAGACAATATTTTGTAATTACTCATCTTTTGGATTAAGAAATAAACTAAAAAAGCCTCTACTTGAACAAACGCCTCTGTTAATAAGTAAGCCGAGTGCGTTTGTTCGGAAAAATTCCGCACGTGAACCGTGAATGTCATAATATTCAGTACTTGTATAAATACTAACAAAGGGGGAAGAATGGTTTCTGTGCAAAGGGGGTTTTTATGTTGGTCAATCTTCGGCAAAAGCATATTTTTTGGGGGTTTTTCCATACATTCTCCTTATGCAATTTTTTTTGTCTGGTTCGATTGTGCATTTTTTATACAATTTCAAATCTTGTGTCCCTTAGTTAACTTAGTATATTAAGAAAACTGCAGATGCCGTTTTAAAAGGCTAGTGCAAGTTCTTTGCAATTAAGGACTTCCTCGTTTGTCTTTGAAAAAATTCACGCCTCACCACGCAATAACACTACCTGTTTCAATAACAAGCGCAGATGGTCAAACGTTGAGTCAATAAAAAGGAAGCACAGGCAAACAAAATCTAAATTTGCAAGGACGCGGTGTACAAGAAAAAAATGATTAAAATTGATTAGTTTACAGCTCGGCTCGACTCAAAATTCCACTGTGACGTTAAAACAATTAGGTAACTGAAAAAATCCGCACTTGAATTGCAGCCAGTTGAAAAACAAACTGCGTTAGGTAATTTTTGTAATAATTTACATAAAAATAATTATGCGTTTATAGAAAGTTAAAATAAGGGAATTAAAATGGGGATTAAAATTTTCTTACTAAACCTACCGCTTAATGTTATTGAAATATCTTTGAGAATTGTCAAATGATCTTGCACAAGAGTTTGTAGAAATGTCTTTAAATCTTTTCAGTTAAAACTTTTTTTTACTGTGAAGAGTGATAGTCTGCTTCCGTTCAACTTCAGTGATCCGCCTATCTAGGTTACAACCATTCTATATGCTTATTAGTGCTGAGCGGTCAAACCTCACTGATTACCCCTTCACTTACATTGCACTTACGTGTTCATTTGCCGCTAATTACCATCTTTATAATCAACTACGACCAGCTCCCATCTGGCCTTGTAGCTCAATTGGTAAAGCAACGGTGGTCTGTTCCGGAGGTCGTGGTCTCGAGTCCCACCGGGCACCGGGGTCGGAGATATTTTCTCTTTCTCCGTGGGCCCATTTCCTTTCTATAAGTATATGGATACACGCTATTTTTTATAAGAACAAACTTTATAAGAACAACCAGGCTGAGATTTGTCCAAAAATTAAGAACAAGCTAAGAACAATCTGACCAGGCTTAAATTTTGATCAGACAAATTTTAGAACTTTATTCAATCCTTGTACACAAATTGAGATGTACACGTAAGTTCATAATAACATTTCTAACCGCTCTAACACGCTACATATATGCAAAGACTTGTTAGAATTAGCTGAGTCATCGGTCGCTGGAAGAGTGATTTCTTAGCGCCTTTTACTGTTCCTATTAAATTAACTGTTTGGAATTATCAGGAAATAAGTACAATTTGAGACTGAAATCGCCAAAAAGTTAAGAACAGCCCAGCCTCAGCCGAAAGTTACTGGTTCTTATAAAAAACAAAAGCGTGTACCATCAGATGGTATCATATGGGATATTTGTACAGTACTTCAACTCACCCCATTTAAACAACTATACATCTAGGTTACAGTTCGGGTCAAAGTTTTCGAAAGACTGAGACTGCGGCAAGATTCAATTGAACTTCATGTAGTATGATAGCATAGCAAGAATGAACAGAGCTGGGGCTTGAGTATATCATGGGGCGTCGAGGCCGCAGATGATTTTTGAATACGTTCCATGGACTATAACTGAGATACTGTGGTATAGACTGAAAATGGTGGAACCGAAAACTTGACAGGCAGTGTAGAGTTCAATGAGATTTTCATGATCAATCAATCCGTGCAAACGTTTTTTATATATTTTACCAACTATAAGTCGCAGGCTTTTGCAATTCGTTTTAGGCTATGTCCACACTTGGTGCCCGAGCACTAGTGCCTGGGCACCGGCACCAAATGGTGCTGTGTTCACACACGGAGTTTCCATGATATCAACATCACTTAAGTGCCAGGGTACAAGGTCTGGACCTTGTACTCGGGCACGGCCACGGTGCCAGAGTTCTGGAGTGGGTACTTGAAAAAATGGTGTGTTCACACTAGTGCTCAGCGATAATCGTACTCGGGCACCGTGCTCGGGCACCAAGTGTGAACATAGCCTTATAGTATATAAACTATAAAGGATTGTTTTCAATTTAAATTGAGGGTTGCAGATGTGAAATGACCGCACTGCTAATTGCAGGAAATAATGTAGGCGAGTTGATAGAATCACTAAACAATTGACATAAATTATTCTATAATGTCTGTTCTGTGTGCATGATCATGATGGCCATGATGCAACTGGGCAAGCGACTGTAGAATGTCGAAAATACTAAAGTTGACACTTGCCTTGGTTAGGTACATGTAGGAGGCAACAGAAAGCAGGATGTCAACTCTTAAAAACAATTACATGTATTATAGTTGCCCTACTTAAAGTGGTGGAAGAAAGTTATTCATGCTTTTGAGCTTTCTAGAGCTGTTCTTTTCTCCTGTTAGAACTGAATTTTCAGGTCATGCTAAAAACTCCTACAGTGTATACATGATATTTGACAAGTCTTTTATTTATTTACCTTTCTTGTCTACACTCATTAAAGTTGAATATTACAGACGTTATAAATTTAAAATTCAATTCAATTTATAATATTAAACATTACTAATTACTAAACTTAATTGGTTGGAAACAGTACGGATTGCTTGTTTAAAGGACTTCTGAGATGCAGAGTTAATGGTTTGAGGGGGAAAGTTATTCCATTGCTTAATTGATCTGGGGTAAAAAGAGTACACATAGTAGTCACAAGAACAAGGAGGTAATCTATAGGAGTGTTCAGAATATCTCATATTACAGTTGTGGTTCACCGGCTGGAGTATTTCACTTTCACCATCTATAGTCTTCATAGAAAGATAAACAATTAAGAGTACTTTAATTTACACATTATGTAGCCACTTACTTGAATGTAAGATATGTTAGTTTATAGATGATGGATCTTGTGGTTTGATTTCTTCCCCAGCTCAAAAAGCCCAAATTTCAGACAAGGTTGTTCCTGATTGGCTGATAAATTTCAATTGGTTTAACCATTTTCAGTTCAGTTCACTGCATTTGGTTAATTAAACTTGATTGATTTTACTTTGATTGGTGTGTTAGAATCTGAATTTGAATTAGCATTTGGTCAGATGTAGGGTACAAAAATAGGGTACAACTGTATTTAAAGTGATCTTGTCACACTTGAATACTTGTTGCTGTTGGTACACTGTAGGCTTAGGTGAGGTTGATGACAACTGGTTCAACAGAATCGATGTACAAGCTGATGTTTTGGGAGATAACACCTTGAAAGAATGTCCACCAAATTGTGACGCCCAGCCTAAACAAGAGATCAGAACACCCAAGTGCCAGTCTGTGGCATATGAAGTTGGGTTTAAGACGCCATACACCCCAAGAAGTGCCATCAAGACAACGACTGTTGATTGTAACTCACCATCTTTGTTTTCACCAAATGGAGCTTCACAGCAGTTACAAGGTCTTGTTATACCTTTCAGATACAACAGCTGCATACAGCCAAGCCTCACAACCAATTAATAGTGAACATTACATTGATTTGAAACAGTAATTTGATTTGGCATTGTTAATGTAGATCATGGCATCCAGAGTATATATTCTAGATAACATGAGTATTTGTTTCCACAAAACAGATTTTAAAATTATCCATTTTTTAACACTTCATGATGATTCACAATTCAAAGAAAAGGATAGAAAACCTTCCAACTTTGGTTTTGAAGATTATTAACCTTTGCAAAGAAAATCAATGTTTGTATCTTCCTTTGGTCTCAGATACAGTACTGAAAGCAATAATTATTCTCTGAAATGGTGGTGAATATCCTTGCTGCTAACCAACACTACATGTAAGGAGAATAATTGTATAAGCAAATACCAAAACAGTGAATTCGAGATGAAGAGAAACACAGAAACTCCTTTCATTACTGAGCCACATGTGCTTCTTTCTGTGCTTACTCATGTGGCTCAGAATAGAAGCAGATATTCAGAGCTTCAGCAGCCAATCAGAGCATGTGAAAAGCTGGTTAGGTATATAAATATGCTAAAAACATAGTATTCATTTATTGTTAGTGATAATGATATTAGAATATAATATGAAACTATTTAGAACAGACACATCTCTCCTGTTAATGCACTTACTTACATACACTAGAATCTGAAATGACAACAATTAAAACACTTCTCAAGCATCCAAATAAGAATGTAAAATTAATCTTGACTCCCTAAATCCACTACAACTGTGCACTAATGGAAACCGTGATACTGACTAACCCCAGGGGGGAGGGGATACTCTCTCCATAATATTTGATCATGGGTATGTGCTGCTGGCTACTCTAATTACTAAACCCTTACTAGTACCCTGTTCCTAACCAGCATTTGGTAGAATTTTGATACCCTGTTCTAGGCTAGCCTCAGAAAATCCCTATCTTGTCCCAGACTGAACATGCAAAATTTGTACCCTGTCCCACACTAAATTGACTAAACTCGATGACTTATTCCCTGTTCCTGACCAAAAGGCCTGAAAACCATACCCTGAACAACGGCACATACCCGAAAAGCCAATATAGGTACCCCCTCCCCCCGTGACTAACATCTATTTCAACTGCTTGTTTTGTAAACAGTGCCACAGATGCTCGCCCCCAAAATCTTGGCTCTGATACCCACCCTGGGTGGGACACCCATTTCTTGTGGGTCCCTTGAAGCTGGTCACAGTACACCATCCACTCCTGTGGCCCTAACAACTCTTGGTACTCATGGAAGATGTCATTCTCAAGGCTGGAAAGTCAAGTCTCCTGATTTTTTGGCAGAAATGGTTGGTAAATGTATTTGGAAACTACATGTACATGTGTTGTGATCGTCTCAGTAGGGGTGCAGGGTTCGTACGGGTCATGGAAAACCTGGAAAGTCATGGAATTTTGAAAAATCATTTTCCAGGCCTGGAAAGTCATGGATTTTTCTATTTGGTCATGGAAAATGTTAGTCTTGGTCATGGAAAATGAAGAAAGTGTACCAAATTATGGATGACGTGGATTTTTTCAAAAAACTTTAGTTTTGATAAGAATTTGGCTTAAAAAGTGCGTAAATTTACACAGCCGGATTACTTCCAGTAACCTAGTATGTAAATGTTATGTTCAAATGACAACCATTCTGCATTGATCAATCAAATTTTGTTTTGCAAAACCACGAGGTGCCTGGCTCTCGTTAGCTTGCCAAATCGCTTCGGTGCACAGGAGCATGAAGTAATACTGGCCAAGCCTATTGCTTTTAGAGATACAGTGAAGGAGAAGAAAGCTTTGTTAGAGGAAACTAACAATAGCATCACAAAACTAGACTATGTATCATATTTTCCTGTTAGCAAGCTTATTTACCAGAGTGTCCAACCGATTGTCCCGATTTTGCTTGAGAATCCCGACTTAACATCAGTCGGGACACGAACAACACGATTTCGAAGATCAGCACTCAGCCAACGAGCAGAGAAACATATATTTGTTAAATTATCATAATATTTGTCATAAGATGAACAAACCGCTTAACTTGGACATTCAGGTGAATTCTGAGTTGCAGCCATGATGAAAGATGCAAGAACTACAATCTAAAATCACAGAACAAGACCGGAGGGCTTTATTTCTAGCTTTTCAGACAGCATTTCCAAACCAAACAATTTGCTGCGAATTGGCCGATTCATTTACACTTTGACGCTGTGGGACACTAATGACCATTTCCCAGCAAACTGATTTAAACTCCTGGAGTGTAAATGAACAGAAGATAAAACTACACTGTACACTTTTTAGTCCTTCGTAAGTAACTAGTATCGTATTTTTTAAGCATATGAATGAAATGTGACAATAATTATTGATTATGAAAATATATTACATGTGATAATAACGCTTTTATTGTCAAAGATAAGAACAAAACAACGATCAATTTTCGGAACCATTTTCACGTAGCTATTGGCCTGAGAGTGTTGGTAATGGCGTTTTAAGTCTTTCAGATTTCAAAATTTTCTGGGGGAGCATGCCCCCAGACCCCCCTACAGGCTCGCAAACCTCACCTCCTTTAATTTTTCAGTTAGTCCGTAGGATGTTCTAGTGTTTTTCATAATTTGCCAAGAATTGTTAAAATGTAGAAGTGTGCATCACTGCCGACAAAAAGCATGATTTGAGACCAACATCACAATGACAGTTTCGTTTCAGGCTCACTTTCATTTATGGTTTTTAGAATGGAGTTCTCAAAGTCAAAGTTTTGTGCAAAATATTAAAATGCTTGTGTGTTTTAAATCTTGCTTAATTGTCCATTTCAATTGTTAAATACAACCCATAGGATCCAAAGCAAGATATGTTGGTATAAGTCTTTGTGAAAACTAGGTCATGGAAAACACATAAAAGTCATGGAAAGGTCATGGAAAGTCATGGAATTTCAAAAGTTCAAAAGAGTTACGAACTCTGGGGTGGGGAGGGCGGGAGTACATGCATGTGGGAGTACATGCATGTATAAACCTGCTCATTCTGGCTCACTTTACAGTTGAGGAAGGCAAACAAATGGCTGGTTGCCAAGGAGAGTTAAGTTCCATTTACATGTAGCCACTGTCTTTCATTCTTGAGGAATAAAATTTTCCTTAACTGAGTTAAGAATTAACACTACATTAGGGTACATTCATATTTACCCTTAAGAATTTCAGTGTGATATGTTTTAAGGATTTCTGTGAAATTAGTGTTTACTGTAAAAGTGTCAAAATTTAAAGGAATTTTGTGATAACTTTGGAATGGAATATTCAGCTGCGGTATAACAGTTGACAAAATAATGTAAAAAAACTGTACTGACTGAAGACAATAATCTGGCTTCGTTTCTCATGTACTGTACTGTAAAAACCTGCATGTAAGAAACCAGTGGATTGAGAACCTGTATGCTTGTAGTTGGAAACAATCAGCTATCATTAGCTGTCATAATTAGATATCTTGAATAATTTTAATTAAGAAAACACCTATTGCAGGCTTATTAAGAAGAATATACCTGTACTGTACATGTTGGTTCTTACATGCACATTTTTACTGTACTGTAGTTTAGCAAGGATGATACCTTACGGCGACTAACTTCTCTACTGGGCAATGATAACTGTGAGAGTTTGGATGAGTGGTCAGAGTCTATGGCGACACCACCAATCAGATGGAATGATGCTGACCTGAGTGAGTACTGCTTATTTTGATTTTCATCAAACTGAAATCCATTATCTTTCTTTGTTTACTTAATAACTGGTATCCGTCAAAGTGATTGTAAACCCTTCTCTTCATGTCCACTTAGTGGTCAAGGGGATCAGTTTGATCCAGAACCCCTGGGGAGAATTTTCAACTACCAGTACACTGTAAAGGCCCTGAAGCAGGGTGCAATATTGCATGCTATAGTGAAGGCAATGGGGAAATTGCAGTTTGTCAGCTGTCTGCAATTGCTACATGCAATATTACAGAGATAAAAATTGATTCTATTGCTGCAATATGGCATGAAACAATTTCAAAGGGTGACACACTAACAACCACTAACTGCAACAATTGCAAACAATATTTCCAGCAATATTGCACCAGGTGTCAGGGCCTTTAAAAGCAGATAAGGGAGAATGTACAAAAACATGTGTCTACATGCAAGTACATAAATATAGTCTCATTGACTTACTGTTACGAAACAACATCATTTCCAAAAGTACAAATTATACTGTAAATCATGATTTGTATTTGGTGAACTCATTTTGCAAAATAAAAATTTGTACTTTGTGAAATAAAAGACGAAAACCCTGTTTTTTTTAAAAAAAAAGATTGTGAGCTATTCCCAACTGCATACAAATGGAATGCCAATTGACGAGTGTGCAAAGAACCAACAATGAAAATGTGTATCAACAGAAAAGTCGTTTCTCAAAATACAGTAGCAGGGTCCTTGTAAGTCCTGGAAATTCCTTTTATTGGAAAATTCTTTCAAGAAAATCATTTGAGTTCCTTCAAAATGCTTGAATTGGTTTCTAGATGCATAAATTGAACATTAACTACAGGTTAAATTTTGAAAATTTGAAAGTTCTTAATATATGTACAGTATTTGCTGCAAAATTTCCTTGAATCTGCAAGGAATGGTCCTTGAAAGTCTTCAAGAAGTCCTTGAATTTCATGTTGAGTTAAAGATTGCAACAAAATAAGACAAATGGAAATGAAATGAAATGAAACAAAACAAATCCTGGATATATGTACAGCACTGTCTTATTTTCAGGGATGGAAATAAGGGAGTCAAATCTGATCAGTAATTTAGTTGCTTCACAGGAGGAATCCCACAGCAGTTAGACACCAATATGCATAGCATTGTGATGGCGAAAACGAGCACAGCACTGTGGCAGCAAAAACAAGCACAGCATTGTGACAGAGATGGTACTGATAGTGATGTTACAGTGCTGACAGTGACTGGGACAGCAGTGGTAGTCACAGTGCTGAGATAACGATGTGCACATTAGTGTGACAGCGATGGCAACTGACAGTTCTGTGACAGCACTGTCAGTTGCCACTACTTTCACAGTGATGTGCACATCGCTGTTACACTAATGTGAACATCGCTGTCACAGAGCTGTCAGTTGGCACTGCTGTAAAAGTGCTATCTGTTGTCACCACTACCACACTAGTGTGCAAAGTAATGTTATATTACAGTGTTGTCATTATCATCGATGTTGCAGCGTTGTCAGTTTACACCGCTGACACACCAGTGTTGCAGCCATCGCTGTCACAGTGCTATCTAGGCAACTGCAGTCACAGCACAGTTAAGTACACCACTGTCACAATACTGTCACTACCACCGATGTCACACTAGTGGCAATTGTCACCGCTGTCACATTAGTGTAGACAGCAGTGTGACAGAAGTGTAAACCTCAACCGCTGTACCACTGCTGTGGGATTCCTCCTGTGTACACTGCAACAGACACATTCTAAACTAGAAGGGTACCCTGTTAGATTAATTAGGTCAATAATTACCAGTCACTGGTTGTAATGTTACTTGTACATGTAACAACCAGTGGTTGGTAATTATTAATAATAAGTTAATAATAATTATTGACCAAATTAATCCTGCATTGATAACATTTTTACTGTTAGCCTGCTAATTTTGTACCTTGAAGATGATGATGAGATGGAGGAGGCAGAGACTGTTAAAGATACTCTTTGTCAAGAAAAGAAATATTCTGCCAAGGTTTGCAATTGCATCATTTTTTGGAAATCTGGTGTGCTTCTTTTATTTTAATTTACAGTTGTGGCTCCTCCTACATGTTTGCTTTAACATTTTAATCCTTACTATGGGGTAAATTTCATCAACTTTGGAAGAAGTCAGATCATTAACCTTTGCACTGCAGCCTGTGTAAAATGATTTGAACATAGCTTCCACACATGGTTCTTTATTTTGTGTTAGGAGAAAGCATGGGTCACCAAATGTATACGATATTGGAGCTGCACATTGGAATGAATGACCTAGTCTGATTTTAAAAAAATGGAACCTTCATATCTTGGTACAGTGTAGTTGTTGTTGCTTTTGACTTTATCACTAATCACATTGTACCAGCATGCCATGTTCTTGGTGCTATTCTAAAACGTTGCGAATAGCTGTACTTTTTTATTGGGCTTAGCTTGAACATGGAATAGGTTATTTTGAGAGCAATGTACTTGTAATACTTTTGGTAACCTTTTGATTTCCTTTACAACACAGTTTTGCTTGTGCATTTATTTATCACATTGTACTATAATGAAACGATTTTATGGGCTTAATTACAGATCAAACTACCAATAAGTCATTTTTGTGTAGTGGATTCGACTTTGCGGTGCGACTGAAGGAGTGAAGGTCATGAAACTAAAGCCTGGTTTTCACTACATGTAGCGACAAAAGAACAAGCACAGAAACAAGCTCCTTGCATGTGTCTGATGAAAACAAACCAATATAAAAAATAACAGGGAACTGTCGCACCGTTTCTGAAAACCTTCAAAACTTCCTTCTACCTCCGCCTTCTTGGTAAGACCACGAACGAACCTAGAACAAGTGCCTTGATTTGTTGATAAAAAAAAATAACTCAAAAACATTTCTTGCTCTTACTTCATGTTCCGTTTTCACGAGAACGATGTTGAAGCAAGCAGAAGAGCAATCGCAAGAAAAAGGAAAAGTTTTGATCTTTGCGTTTGTGGTTGCTTCACTTCTTGTTCTTGCGTTAAGGCCGTTTTCACGGTGAAATAAAAGCTCTTGCGCTTGTTTCTGCGCTTGTTCTTGCATCGCTAGTGAAAACCAGGCTGTACGCATATTCCTGAAAGCTTCGTTGTTCATCAGCCAATCAACCGAATGGTCACAAACCTGTAGAGAGAAACACCCACTGGAGAGGGTTGTGGTTGAGATATCATTCTTGATTGGCTTGGAAACACATTCCGCAAATACATCTATGTGTTCAAGGCTTTTGAAATCGCAAGTTGTAACATTACCTTGCCATTGGGACTGTGCAGTGCATGTACTTCCCTAGTTTTGTAACTCCTCACTGCTCAAAGCTTAAGAGCTCGGCTATTTACTTATTGTATTTAAAAGTTTGTTTTTTAAGCTTTATTTTTTGTCTATATTCTATCGATTTTAACAGGGGTTGACTGTTTCTCGTGATTTCATGATTGCAAAAATCTGAAGATGTTTAATCGATAATAACTTCTTTTGATTTATTAGTAATTGTTTTGAAAATAATATAAAATTACAAAACTATAGTTCTTCATAAGAAGAGGAGCTATTTGTATTTTGTGATTTAGCATTGCTTCTCACTTTCCACAGCCTGTTGCCAGGGTCCTTTTCCGTCAAGATGTAGTGTCACAGAAAATTAGTAATGATGGTTCGGATGACATTTGTGCTTTGGAGTTGAGAGAGTGTGATAAAAGTGAAATCGAAGACGCTAATATACGTGCAGAAAGTGAGAGAAGTGCCAACCAAAATGGAAAACACAATGACCACAATGGGATGATCATCAATGAAGCGAGTTCTGAACAGGAAGGTTCTTCGGCACCAAATGTTTCAAGTTTTCTTCATGGAGAGACATCTTCGAATGAAATTTACTCAAATTATACAGTGGCCGAACTTCAAGGAAGTGTTGTAGAAGGTAGTCCGATCTCAACTCCAACCATTGGGCAAAAAATCAGCTTTGTTACTCCAACTGCACACTCTGAGCTTCTTCCAATGCGGGTCTTGGCCCAGTCTACGCCAGTTTGTACCTCTGATAAGAGTATGAAGTGTGACCCAGACCTAACTACAGTAGTAGGATTTTGCCCGCCGCTCACTCCTCTAGCCAAACAGGTACCAGCAGTTGACTCTGATCCACATGGCGGGCCCAAAGCTACTGAAGCTTCCCTCCCAGATTTGTCCTTTGTTTCTCCAATATCGTCCACTCTTGAGAACCTGCTTCTGGCTACAGATGATGCAGTCAATGCTGAACAGTTTAATCAAAGTAACAGCTTGACAGCATCTAGAAAACAGCCGAGTTTGGTTACAGACAAACACAACCTTTCTTGTGTGGCAATTGGCTTGCCAACTCGGTCATTTGAGCTGGCTATGGTGCTTGAAGTTGACAAAGTTTCTGCATCATGTGCTGATGATTTTGGAGTGGTTTCATGTGGTAAGTTGTAAGAGCGAACTAGAATATCGAGACTACAGTTTGCAAGCAGAACTTTACACACATCTAACATAAAGACATCGATTTGAAAATATGTTCTCTTAATGTCAAGGGAATTGGAGACAGTTTGAAGAGAAGGGAAGTTTTTCACTGGCTTAAGAGAAAAAAAATTTCGATATGCATGCTCCAAGGAGCTCACTGCACGGAAAAAATCATTTCAGTGTGGAGAGCCGAATGGGGATATGAAACAATTTTTAGCTGTTGCACCGGTGCCAAGGCCGGAGTAGCAATATTGTTTAATAACAATTTTAACTTCA
>JAOBYH010006014.1:0-13014 GCA_025403525.1 Umimayanthus kanabou | reverse complement strand
ATTTCCCCCCCCCCCCCCCCCCCTTCCTGGTCGTTTAGGGGATAATCCAGTCAAAAAACTCTTTTTTCGTTTTAAGCTTGTGAGACTGTCAAACATTCAAACTATTAGTGAAATGTGAAAGTTTGAACGGTATTTACATTTAAGAGTGTGTCAAATAGCGGCGATGACACATGTACACGAACCGAGGAAACTGTGTTGAGTTCGACTTGTGCGAAATCTAAATGATTATCATATTCATAGTATTGTGTATGTTTACAGCACTGCACTGAAATAGGCTCCGATCGCGTTCTTTAAGACAACATACAAGGCAAAGAATGATTTTGCATGAATACCAAGTTATAAAAGCAGCTATAAGAAGTGACTAGGGAAGTCAAGGCTCAGTTTTATGAATCCCACTCGTATGCAGTCCATTCAGTCAACTCGGCAGTTGTTGTAGGTGAGCTGCCACTGTTGGTGGCTCTTCGGCTGTTTCTTTATTCCTTGCATTTTCTTGCTTTCGGCAGAGCGTTTTATTTTGGGAAAAATGCAAGCGAAAGCGAAAGGTACTTTAATTTGACTTGGTTGTAATTACAGCAAGCTCATTGTAAGAGTAGTATCTGGCAAATAGACGTTCATAGCCTTATCGCATATGATTATATCTTTGGCTGATCTCGCATTACACTGCACTCCAATTGGAATAATATTTGGGAGGCTGCGAATAGCAGTTCAAGTGTTTTAACAAACATTAAGTAAATAAAAAGACATTGCCACAAAACTGTTTTCTTGCCTTTTGTAAATTAAGTCCATTTTGATCAACTTTCGGAAGTCTCATCTCCAAAACGATTCAACCTATTGACAACAAAGCTTAAAGAGAGCCGGCCAAAAGTGTGAAATACAAAACGTGCCGGAGATTCGTTTCTATTAACTAAGTTTTTGAGATATTCGGCAAAAACTGCTAGTTGTCGAAGCAAAATAGCACTTTCAATTTTCCTAGGCGACAAAAGAATGTGGCAACATACTTAAATACAAAACTGCCAACACGTTCTTATAAACCATTTTTCTTTTTTCTTGGAGGCGTGTAAACTGCGCGGAGGCGTTAAATCCGCCTTGAGATGGGACTATGGGACTATAGTATATTTTTTTACTATACGAACCCGTGCGGGTTCTAGTAATTTCGGATTAAGTCAAATTCGAATGCAAATGGTGACCTGGATAGGAAATTTGATGAACTCATTTCAAGGAGAAAAAACCCGAGATGCACTCTCGGTATTTTCAAATCCTGTCCTGGATTTGGATATGATTACATTCAGCTCGTAGTGACTCTAACGTTGTTCTTGAAGTTCAATGTCCTCACGGGGGCTTTCTACATGCACTTGGCTTTGAATAATGTCCTCACTCAGAGGTGCAATTGACGAATTCCAGCACTTCCTATTACAGGGCCATAGACAACACAGCAGTTCTTTGAAACCTCGGTGATACTTTTCGTTAAATAGGAAATATACTACTGGGTTCAATGCAGTATAGAAAGAAGGAAGGCCCTTTGCTATGGATGAAAATGAGTATGGTAATTTCAAATTGGGTCTAAAGTAAAGGAAGAAAAAACGCACATGACTCGGAATCCATACTACACAAAACACTATGACTACCATTACAAGCATGCAAGTAACTTTTCGGTTTTCTTTCGCTCTACACTTGACTATTTCTGAAGCCATGTGAATGTTGCTCTTCTGTTTATGTAGAAATATTATACTTCGAATATTTGTTTTAGTTTTTTCGTGTAGAAAATTGGCTCCCATTGGAACTCACAATAAATTCCAGTGTCTTTGCGGACAACTCTGTATCCGTAGATAATGTGTGCCTGAAGTACTGTGGAGGTGATCCACCTTAAGACAATAACTTGGAGACATGTCCTTCGAGAGATTAACGGTGGCTTCATTGCAAACAGAATGGCGTGGAACCTGTCAACTGCAGTGGACACCATACTAAGTATGGACACAGTGATAGAAATACTCCATGCAACCTTTTCAAGCTTGCAGAGTAAAGTACCTATTACTCCATCGAGCATCCATAAACCATCATAGTATTGTTCGGCGATCACCAGTGGCACAAAAACCACAGGAATTATCAAATCTGAAACGGCCATGTTCACTATGAAATAGTGCACGGGTGTTCTTAGTGTTTTGTTCCTGTAGAATACAGCGACAACGAGAAAGTTTCCAATCAGTGACAAATACAGAACCAAGCAACTTGCGGTAATTGTAGCGGCTTTTGTTGTTTTGACAGTATCATTTCGGAGCCAGTCAATTTCGTTTAATTCTGTCATCCTGAGGTTTAAAATCCGAATATTATATCTCCAAGATCAGCTTTGAAAAGTATAGAAACAGTCAATTGTCAGCATATATGAGTAGCTGCCTTCTGCAATCTTGTCAAAAATATTGGCAATAAGGTAAAAAGTTTTCAAGTAGATATATTTTCACCTTTTGTAACTAGGTGAAGCTTTCTTCATATAGCGACCACCACAAACTCGACTTGAAATTAAGAAACATTTCTTGAAAGTAATAGCCTACTTTGGTAATGGCGTTGATGACAACAGACAGTTTTCTTTGAATATAGTTTGTTTGCTTGGTTGGCAATAATTTTGTTAAGCGGTATCCTGCCTTAGTAACTTTCGTATTTGTTCTATATTCTGGACAGGTGACATTCTGTGGGAGGTATGTCAGTTGTTGTTGTTTTTTTTTGTCAGAACAATAATTGAAAATAATTGAAAATGAAATTTAGTTATGGCAAATAAGAATAGACACCGAGGTCATTGATATTAGCAGCTGCATTTGGTAAATGTTTTAACATTTTTTGAGTTTTAAAGCAGCACTTTAACTTAATTTCTGTTTTTTCGTTAAATAATAACATTCTCAGGGCATTCTAGAGTATAGTTATTCACAATTATTTTAACACTTAATTATATCCATTTTGAAATCACTTGTGATTCTTGCACCCTTTTTGGTTACCAACAGCAGTGACTACAGAATTAATCGCACTGTTTTGGTAAGTATTCACACTCTTCTGAACAACCAATCACAAAGCAGAGAAAGCTTAAACAGCCAATCACAACACAGAAAAAAAGGGGATGCACAACCTGTGAAAATTTGAAAATAATGAAAATATTGACATGTCCTTGCTGCAAAATACAGAAATCATGAATGACACAGATTTAAATAACTTACAGTTTTCTACCGGATGACTCCTCCCTTTTAAATGCAGAAGACGAAATTTTAACTCTTGTTGTGACAACGACCTATCCAGACTGTCTTTGAACCCGAATCTGACACTTCTGCTACCGATGTAAACAACAACTGAGAAAGTTCCTCCCGACAGTTCAAACATATACCCTGACGAGTCGAGGTTTCCTGTAATTAGCAACAACGGTAATAGAAGAGTTGAAGTTCATGGCAGTAAATAAGAACACAAGTCGTTCAACCGAGCAGTGGCACTCAGTTTTCGAAAAGTGGTGCGACTCTCGCCATCTTGAAATCAACACCCGCTGACCTTGATAAAATTACCCGGAAGAATGGTGAACTTGAACGACCATTACCCAGGCTGCAGGGCTGGCTCTAGCCAATTCTGTGACTAGTGCACCACAAGAGATAAGAACGAAGGGCCAAAGGCCCCGAGAAACGAGCGGCCGAAGGACGCGAGCATCTAGGAGGGTCCGTGGGCATGCTCCCCCGGAAATTTTTGAAATTTAGAGCCTCTAAAATGCACTCTGGCGCATTTTGGAGAGGAGAAATGCGCGTTTTCTTCAATTGGTCTTTAATTTTACATAATTACTTGATTTTTCAATAAAGCCAGCGGTCGCGTTGTATACACTCTATAGGACTGCCTTGCGTGATTGCCGATGCCATAGTATTAAAATACATTACAAGTTGCAAATTTCTGATTTCACCGCGGAGAGCACGTTTCGTCTTTTCTAAGTTCTGTACAAGTAGTTCTGAACGTTTAACTCTTTAATTGTTTATTTATGCAACTCCTCTGCTCTCGACACCACGTCAATTAAATACGAGCAGTCGTGTTGCGAAAGGTCAACATGGACCAAGTCCAAGATCACGCGCGCAAATATTTATCGAAGGTTTGACACAGAATACAATTTAGTTCGTCTTACCTTTCTCAATATCTGCGTTAGTGAAGCGTGTTGCAACATATTTCATCAGAATAAAAATATCCGTCCCTTTACTGGCAACTTTACATGCATTCTCGATACATTCATTCACAAGCGAGCTTTGTCGATTGTCTAGTCCGGTCTATTTATATTCAGGTCCTTATGTACTCAGTGACTAGTTTATGACCAGTGCACCAGCTCAAGCCAACCAATCAAGGGTCACTTTGACTGAAGCACCGAGAACAATAGCGGCGTTCACTGGTGCACCGGAAACATTCTTGATTTGTCAAGCTTACGTCACGCACGTGTGTTTGCACCCGTCTGACAAGACATAAAACGAGGAGGGAGGGGAGGGAAAGCTATTGTTTAGAGGGGTCAAACTCGAAGATATCCCAAATATAGGCTTTCAAACGTAAGAAATATCATTTTGAAGTGCCTAGAAATGATCAAATAAATATAAGACTGGATTTCTTTTCACATTTTTTTAAAAAATTTGACTAGTTTCCGGAAACTAGTTGCACTAGTCTGCATCCGGCCCTGATGTTTGGATCATTGTTCTCACCCTGAGGTGACACTAACATTGTTCCTGGAATTCAATGTTCTCAATAGCTTTGTTTACTTGTATTAAGTTTGGATCATTGTTCTCACCCTGAGATGACACTAACATTGTTCCTGAAGTTCAATGTTCTCAATAGCTTTGTTTACTTGTACTAAGTATGGGTCATTGTTCTCACCCTGAGGTGTTTCTAACATTGTTCCTGAAGTTCAATGTTCTCAATAGCTTCGTTTACTTGTCCTGAGTTTGGATCATTGTTCTCACCCTGAGGTGACACTAACATTGTTCCTGAAGTTCAATGTTCTCAATTAGCTTCGTTTACTTGTCCTAAGTTTGGATCGTTGTTCTCACCCTGAGGTGTCACTAACATTGTCCCTGGAATTCAAGGTTCTCAAAAGTTTTGTTTACTTGTCCTGAGTTTCGATCATTGTTCTCACCCTGAGATGACACTAACATTGTTCCTGCAGTTCAATGTTCTCAATAGCTTTGTTTACTTGCATTAAGTTTGGATCATTGTTCTCACCCTAAGGTGACACTAACATTGTTCCTGAAGTTCAATGTTCTCAATAGCTTTGTTTACTTGTACTAAATTTAGATCATTGTTCTCACCCTGAGGTGACACTAACATTTTTCCTGCAGTTCAGTGTTATCAAAAGTTTCGTTTACTTGTCCTGAGTTTGGATCATTGTTTTCACCCGGAGGTGACACTAACATTGTTCCTGAAGTTCAATGTTCTAAATAGCATTGTTTACTTGTCCTGAGTTTGGATCATTGTTCTCACCCTAAGGTGACACTAACATTGTTCCTGAAGCTCAATGTTCTCAATAGCTTCGTTTACTTGTCCTAAGTTTGGATCCTTGGATCATTCTTCTCACCCTGAGGTGACACTAACATTGTTCCTGAAGTTCAATGTTCTAAATAGCTTCGTTTACTTATCCTGAGTTTGGATCATTGCTCTCACCCTGAGGTGACACTAACGTTGTTCCTGAAGTGCAAGATTCCCATTAGCGTCATTCACTTTGATAGAGTTGGATCAATGTTCTGACCCTGAGATGAAACTAACGAGTGAAAACACTTGTTTGCACAAGGCGAAAGACAAGTCAGAAACTGTGAAACCTAGGCAAAATTTTTCGTCTAGTAAGAAATATGTTACTGGTCTTGTCACAGACTTACGACACGGTATACGTATAACATAAATCATTATGGCTATCATTACAAGCATGCAAAAACCTTTTTGGTTTTCTTTTGCTCTACAAGTGACTACTTCAAAGGCCATGTGAGTAATGTAGAAATATTATGCTACTTGAGTACATCACAGTTTTGATTCAGTCTTCTTTCTTTTATTAACTTTATCTGAGAATGCAGGAAAAGTTAAAGAGTACTGCAGAGTTAACACAACAGCGGACACAGCGGACAGTACAAAGAATAATTTCGTGTTTAGTCGTTTCAATATCTTCGTGTAGCAGACTGGCATCCTTTGGAACTCACAATAAAACACGGTGTTTTTGCGAACATTTCTGTGGCAGCAGATGATGTGTGTCCAAAAAGCTATTAAGGTGGTACACATTATGACAGTTATTAGGAAACATATCTTTCAAAAAGATTAAAGATATCTTTTTAAAGTGCACAATCAAAACCAAAATCGCTAAGTACATATTTCCAAAAAAAAGGGAAAAAAAGAACTTTAAAACATATGGAGCAGGATATGTTAAGAGCGGGTGAGCATCGAAGCAGACAAAAGCCTACTTCAGAGAAACACAACTGATGTCAATGTTCCCAATAGCATCGTTTTCCTGTCCTGGATTTGGATCTGATTACTTTCAGCCCGTAGTGACCCTAACGTTGTTCCTGAAGTCCAATGTTCTCTCCCGGGTTTTTTACCTTCACTCAGTTTTGAATAACATCCTCATTCAGAGGTGCAATTGACCAGTGACAACACTTATTTTTACAGGGATTTAAATAACACAGCAACTCTTTCAAACCTTGATAATATGTTTCGTTAAACAGGAAATATACTACTGGATTTATCACAGTATAAAAAATGGGGAAGGCAAGGAAATTAAGTAAGTAAGGTAATTTTAAATTGGGTCTAAAATAAAGGAGGAAAAACCGCACATGATACGGAATCCATACTACATAAAACACTACGACTACCATAAGAAGCATGCAAGTAACTTTTCGGTTTTCTTTTGCTCTACACTTAACTATTTCAGAGGCCATATGAATACTGCTTTTCTGTTTATATAGAAATATTATAATGCTTGAATATAGTACAGTTAGCACGATAGCCGACACAGTGGACAGAACGAGGAACAACACCTCGTTTATTTGTATCACTTTCTTCGTGTTGGAGACTGGCTCCCATTGGAACTCACAATAAATTCCAGTGTCTTTCCGAACGGTTCTGAATCCGTAAATGCTGTGTGCCCGAGAAATTGTAGAGATGATCCACATTAAGACAATTACTAAGAGACATGTCTTTCGAGAGATTAACGGTGCCTTCATTGCAAACAGAATGGCATGCAATCTGTCAACTGCAATGGATACCATACTAAGTATTGATGCAATGTTAGAAATACCCCAAGCGACCATTCCAAGCTTGCAGAGTAAAGTACCTATTACTCCGTCAAACATCCATCGACCGTCATAGAAATGACTGGCAATCGCCAGTGGCAAATAAACAACAGGAATTATCAAATCTGAAACGGCCATGTTCACTATGAAATAGTGGACGGGTGTTCTTAGTGTTTTGTTCCTGTAGAACACTGCAACAATCAGCAAATTTCCAATGAGTGACAGAAACAGAACGAAGAAACTTGTAGCAATTGTATCGGCTTTTGTTGTCTTGCTTGTAACATTTCGGAGCCAATCACTCCCGTTTATCTCTGTCATCGTGAGGTTTAAAGTGAGAATATTAAATCCTCAAGATCAATTTTTAAATGTATAAAAACAGTTAGTTGTTAGCCTTGACCTGCAGCTTCTGTCCCCAATCTTGGCAAATAAGTAATCTTTGAAGAAGACTATTTTCACCTTTTGCAACCAGTCAGTCAGAGTCTTTCTTTATATAGCCACCATCACAAAACCCCACTTTAAACTACGAAACTCTATCTTGAAAGTAAGAGCCTACTTTGGTAATGCTTTTGGGGACAACAGAAAACTTTCTTTGAACATAATTTGTGTATTTGGCTTGTAATCATTTTATCAAGCGGTATCCTGCCTTATCATTTTTCTTATTTGTTCTACATTCGTGACAGGTGACATTTTGTGGCAGGTCTTTCAGTTGTTTTTGCTACATCAGAATAATAGGTCAAGTAACTGAGAATGAAATTTAGTTGTAGCAAATAAAAGTAGACACCGACGACATTAATCTTAGCAGCTGCATTTTTTTTAACATTACCATTTTTAGTTTTAACTCACTTCTTTAAGTTAGTTTTGGTTCTTTCATTAAATAATAACTTTCTCAGAGCAACACAGTTCAGTTTTTGTAACAAAGCGTTTTGTCCTTAACAGAATCATTAAACTTGATAGAGGCTGCGGCTCCCAGAGACATAAAAAGATTAATTGCTTTTTGCCTACATTTCTATGCAATAATACTGCTGAAGACTCCTTTTTCTAAGTTTTAGCACCGAATATTACTATGTATGGGAAGTAAATGAGAAATATTAATACTGAGAAACCTAGTTGTGTTTTATAAATCAAATGCAATATTCCTTTCCATGTTGTTCGTCTGATTTCCCAAGGACAGACCGACTAACGCCTTACAATCACAATCCTGATTAAACATTGCGGTGCATCAGCATAATAAGAATAGCACTTGTCTAATCCAAGCAAAAACAAACTTTGTTCCTTTGTATTACCAGAAGTTACTCCGGTACTCTGTAAACGCAATATCAAAAACAGCTTCACGTCATTTCAAGACATTTTTATCAAAAACTGTTCATTATTTAAAAATATTCTGTATTACAGCTGAAGTCGTACATTTCAATTTCAAATGTTGCGACATTATGCGAGTTCTTTCGCAAATACATCACGGTTTCTTCTTCTGGAACTAAAAGATTAGACAATGAACTCTTTCTACTAAGTAGTTACAACACGTCATTTTCCCATGTTTTCCGTACAAAAGAAATATCTAAATTTGAAGACCACAATCTGCGCGAGCTTCGGATTTGAAAAGCTTCCCCCGAGGTTCCCTCGGCGTTGATGCACAACGAGTGACAGGGGAGATTGTGGAAATAATTTATAATTTGTAACTGAAACAGAGAAATGAAAAGATAACAAGACGCGTTGTTTGTTTTCAATGTCTCTTTATTGAAAATAATCATACCTCCTTCGGAAAAATGTCAACATATGAAAGATTTTCTTTTACGTAAATAATCTTGTAAATATTTCGAAAACAGTGCTTCACGAATGTAATCATGGATCAATAGAACTTTTTGAATTGAAAAGGAACAAGAAGTAACTGACAGTTCACAACAAAAGAACTAGCTATTGGAATTGAAAACTTGTTTCGAAACTCGAATATGTGTTTTAGTTTTTGTTTCCGTCAAGGAAATGTAAAACGTTGTGAAAAACTAATTGTAAAGGTGGATTTTACAAAGAATAAACACGTTTTATGATTCAGAGAAGCACTTCTTCTCGAATGGGATCTGCGTCACAAATTCTGTTGACGAACTCAGAGAAATTATACATAACTGAGATGAATCCCGGGAGATGGATATCCTTTTTTATGTTACTTGGTTGAATGGTTTTCTAAATTTTCTTGATCCAGTCAAATAATCCATTTTCAGATTTAAACTTGTGAGACTGTCACGCATTTAAACTATCAGTGAAATGTGAAAACTTGCACGGTGCATGATTACATAGTTTTATGTCTTGGATTTAGATCTGATTACTTTCAGCCCTAAGTGACTCTAACGTTGTTCCTGAAGTTCAATGTTCTTATGCAAATTTCTAGGGGGGTCCGGGGGCAAGCTCCCCCGAGAAAATTTTAGAAAATTTGGATTGCCTGAGACTGCGTTTTCATAGTGAAGAAAGTGAGAAAGAGAACATAGAGTAATTAAAAGAAGAAGTAAATCGCCACCGCTTGATCTTTTGAAAATACAACACAGGCTCAAAATAACAGCTGGCTGGTCACCTGTCCAATGGCTAGCCAATTAAAGCTCATATCGAGGTTTTGACCGGTCAAACAATTAATAATCTTTCGAGTCTTCAAACGCGGTAAATTATTTGTACATTAGTGAACTAGTTAAGACTGCCAACCACGTTTGAAACATACACATGCCGTATAAACAAGTGTCACGGGATTACAAAATATGTTGCTTTGCTTGTGTGGTCCCTTTCGCGATAATTCAACTTGTTCAGTTGCAATTCGCAGGTCATTTGAAGCGGCTCTTACTTCCAGCCATCAACAGTGAATGGTACGAGCTGGGTCGTCAAAAAACTAATCAGTTAAGAGTACCGTTACCAGACAAAACTTGTTGGCTAAAGTAACATTCACTTCAATTAGAATATAAAAAGACACATACTTGTGAGAACTCGGAAGCGCAAGTGTACATGGTCTATTATTCTTTCTGTTCATTAGCGCCGAATTTTTTCCCGTAGGCATTCATGCAAATTATCAGTTTTCGTCATAAAATAACTCTCAATTGTACATCGTTGACGAGTTATATATCACTACATCAGTACATGAACATGTAACTGCAAGACTTAAAAATACATGTATTTTAACACACAACAAAATCAAGATAACACACAGCCAACAGATAAAGTATGGTTTATACGAGTTCAAATAAATCTTTACGTATTTACGAAACAAGTGATTAATAAAAGCGACCAAACGAGAAAAGAAAATTCTACTTTAACATTTATTCTAGGGTTAGATGCCCACGTAAGTTGATTACATTCTCTCGAACAACGCCGGCGAATACAATAATTATTAAACATTTCAATATTTTGGATTCAAAGACACCTATGATTCACATAAACGTTTCAATTTTGTTTTGTACGTATCATTCAAAACTTAGCCGGTCAACATGATATGACCGCCACAAACGACCAGTCATTTTCTCATTTTGGGCGGATATTATTGACCGCCGACCGACCGTTATTTTGAGCAGTATAAGTCGGTAAAGAGGTATTCAGAAGTGATTATAAATGCATGAGAATACATTTTCAGTGTTTGGGAGTCTTGCTACCCAAAAGGATGACCGCGACCTTTCCGCATTATCGTATTCATCGCTCTAAAAGTAAAAATAGGACTGGAACCGTACACCTAAACATTCCAAGAAAGAAATGCTACAAATGCTAAGTTTACACACAGTCATTAGCGGATACAAACCTTGATGAGATGGAGACAGTGGATGTCCTAACTGCATTGTTATTTGGACGGAAAAAGTCACATGTATTGTGCGAAAACAATAGTGTAAGTTCGGAAGATTGTTAATGATGGATTGTCCAAAAAACTCGTTAGAGTACTGCCTTATTGCAATTGGACTGTTTGGATGGAAGAATCTAGTCTTATTGCAGTTTCTTGAGTGGCAAAATACGACTGTCAGTGGGTCTCGGCAGATAAATCAATAAGCAGAAAAGAACATTGCGTACAGAGAATGGTTCATCTTTGGCGTTTTTTTCACAAGTTCACATTTTTCAGCCTAACAAGTTCTTTCCAGGCGGAACTTTTCGGCCTGTGGGAGGGGGGCTGCGATCGCACTTTGCGCAACCCCCCTGCCTACGCGCCTAGGCTTTCTACCTGCTTTCCTACCCTTTCTATCCTCACTCAGAGGTGCAAGTGACGAGTGGCAGCACTTATTATTATAGGGCCATAGGCAACACAGCAGTTCTTTGAAACCTCGATGATACTATTCGTTGAATAAGAAATACACTACTGGATTTATCGCAGTATAGAAAGAAGGAAGGCCCTTTGCTATGGATGAAAATGAGTATGGTAATTTCAAATTGGGTATAAAGTAAACGATGAAAAAACGCACATGACTCGGAATCCATACTACACAGAATACTATGACTACCATTACAAGCATGCAAGTAACTTTTCGGTTTTCTTTCGCTCTACACTTGACTATTTCAGAAGCCATATGACTACTGCTCTTCTGTTTATGTAGAAATATTATAATACTTGAATATAGCACAGTTAACACGACAGCGGACAGAACGAGGAAAAATAGATCGTTTATTCGTTTTGCTTTCTTTGAGTAGAAGGCTGGCTTCAACTGGAACCCACAATAAATCTAAGTGTCTTTGCAAACAATGCTGTATAAATATGCGTAGATTATGTGCGCCTGTATAATTGTAGAGGCGATCCACATTAAGACAATTACTAGGAGACATGTCTTTCGAGAGATTAACGGTGGCGTCAACGCAAATAGAATGGCGTGGAACCTGTCAATTGCAATGGACACCATACTAAGTATGGACACAATGGCTGTTTTTATACTAGAGACGGATAATCCGTCCAGCATATTATCCGTCTGCTATTTTACATCTCCAGTATAAATACGGGACGAACTACGACAAGTACTGAAAGTGCGTCTAGAAGAAGAATCTAAGAGTATACGTCTTCACAGACGGTTCGCCTTCGTGCCGGTATTTGTACTCAGACAAATTATCAGACGCACTAAATAAGCTTGCCCAAGTTCGCTCAGACGGATAATCCGTCTCCAGTATAAAAACAGCCAATGATAGAAATGCCCCAAGCGACCTTTTCAAGCTTGCAGAGTAAAGTACCTATTACTCCATCGAACATCCATTGACCGTTACGGCATTGTTTGGCGATCTCCAGTGGCAGGTAAACCACAGGAATTATCAAATCAGAAACGGCCATGTTCACTATGAAATAATGCACGGGTGTTCTTAGTGTTTTGTTCCTGTAGAATACAGCGACAACGAGAAATTTCCCAATCAGTGACAAAAACATAACTAAGAAACTTGAGGTAATTGCAGTGGCTTTAGCTGTTTTGCTTGTAACATTCCGGAGCCAGTATCTTTCGTTTAGTTGTGTCATTGCGAGGTTTAAATTTCGAAAACTCTAATCTCCAAGATCAGTTTTGAAACTGTATCTAAAGAGTGAAGTGTCAGGATAAAGCTGCGCCTACCGTCTATAACCTTGTCAAAAATATATAAATAGGTGTACTAATAGTTAGCTTTGAAAGATCGATTTTCACCTTTTTTAACTCGGTGAGTCTTTCTTCATAAAGCCATCGCCGCAAAGTACGACTATACAGGGACCGCGGAGCAGGGGGGCCGGGGGGGCACGTGCCCCCTCAATATTTTTAAAATTTTTAAGAGTTAGTAAGAAAAAGTGTCTTGTGCT
>JAOBYH010005903.1:0-13017 GCA_025403525.1 Umimayanthus kanabou | reverse complement strand
CGTGTGGACGGAAGCCGTATCCGGAGAAAAAAAGCTCCGTTTTCAAAAATATCCGGATACGTGTGGACGGGGCCTAAAGGACTGTTGTCCTTGGGACGTTATATTGGGACTAATATGAGTTTCAGTTGTTATTATTATTAATGAGTCTACCAGCTCTTGATTGGTTGTTTGAGACAAACGTTTCTTTGTTTCATGTCTCGAAGGTGTTTAAATTTGAAAAGGTTTGTTTGTAAATATTACGTCATCTGAAATCCGCCTATTGAGTCAGATTCACAAATACTTAATTACTTGATAGTCTTATGGTAGTCGTTATCTGTGGAAACGCCGCAAAAATAACTCCTCAAACAACATTTAGTCGATTAAACAACTAATAAAAAGTATAAACACCATACCGAACGGTTGATAGCAGTTAAAAACAACACGCACAGAGTTTGAAACCAAGTGGGGTTTGTTTTCTGAAAAATTTAGACTTAAATAAATATGTAAAATATACCGAGTAAAATCAGGGTGAATGAAGCTATTTATAACGTATGAAATCTATCTACATCTATATATATCTATGTGTTCCTAATCTTGTTAAGAAAATCAAATAAAGATATAACAGAAAAATGATAATGAACGCAACCTGATATCTAGAGAAAACGATGAAACTGTCCAACTTGTAACTGGTAAGAATAACTGTCTAAACTTGGTGAGAGCGGATTCTTTTTTCTTTTAGCAACAATTCGCATATGGAAGCATTTTTGGTCACCACCATCACTTTGCGAAATAAAAACGCTTTCACTAACCATGCCGGAATTCAAGCGTTAACAACGAAATTACTGGCTGAAACAAGAAATACAACTAGTGCTATTTTGGACAAGATCCTGTTTTTGTGAGAGAAATCTTTCCACTTGCATCAAACTAATTACAATAATCATGCGCAGAACAAGTTTAGCGTTTCAGCTGGCGGGCCAACACAATTTATAAACCTGGCAGATTAGGTGAAGAAGGTGAAAAAATCAGTAATATCTGAGAAAGGATAAACGACAAGACTTCAAAAGTGTCACAGAATATAATTGTTATCAGTGCTTATCGCCATGCACCAGCAAAACTCTTACTTTGCTCTGCACACGATTGGGAAACTTGGCTTATTACAAAAGTTTAGAAAACCAATGCCGCGGAGACACATTTTTATAGTCAGCTTAGCTTCAGAGATATTTCAGTGTTGAAGAGTTCCAACCTGGGAAACGAAAGTGCCTTGGTTCTGTGTTGCTCCCTCCTGACACGGCATCATTTGCGGTCCTTGGGTGTAACGATGGCGATGCAGGTGCTGACGAAGCTGACGATGACGTGGGACTGGAGTCAGCACTAGCAACAGCGTCAGCAGACATGGGCCCGTTATAGGGCGTGTACTGGTTATCAATGGTGTGGTGGTATATATCGTTATGGCTGCGATTGGGGTGCAATCTGGCATGCCGTTCACGAAGTGTACTTTCCAATTTGTATGCGATGCTTTCTGGTTCCGAATTTGTTCGCTTGACCGTCCGTATTTGAGGTAGAGAGCGGTATCCGAACGCTACAATGATAAAAATCAGTTGCCAGCTAGTTAAGACGATAAATTCTACGTCTAGAAATAAACATTTTGAATATAATATAATATAATTTAATTTAATTTAACTTAGCTTAGCTTAGCTTAGCTTAGCTTAGCTTAGCTTAGCTTAGCTTAGCTTACGGCATCGCTTGGACACTGAACAAACATTTATAAATACTGATTACTGTACGCCTCTAGTTTATCACATAACTATATTTTCCAAGTTTAGAGCATAGCAGCTGTTTAATTTGGTTCTTACTCTTTATGGATCAGGTTATTTAAGCTCACTCTTTAACATAATAAACGTTTTATTTAAGTTTTTGGAAAGTACAAGTATTTTCGGCAAGATAAAAACGTACGATTAGCTGGTGAGGCCCCCCTGACAACCCCCAAACATGGGATAGGGCATGTGTTTTGACCTGTAAGATCCCCTGCCAACACCAAATTGTGAAAGGGCCTGTGTTTTAACCTGCGAGACCCCCTGCCAACACCAAATTGAGATAGGGCATGTGTTTTGACCTGTGAGACTCCTCGCCAACCCAAAATTGAGAAAGAGCATGTGTTTTGACCTGTGAGACTCCCCGGCCAACACCAAATTGATATAGGGAATGTGTTTCAACCTGCAAGATCCCCATGCCACCCCAAATTGAGACAGGGCCTGTGTTTTGACCTGTGAGCCCCCCCTGCCACCTCAAATCGAGATAGGGCAGTCCTGTGTTTTGACCTGTGAGACCCCCCTGTCACCTCAAATTGAGATAGGGCCTGTGCTTTGACCTGTGAGACCCCCCTGCCATCCCAAATCGAGATAGGGCCTGTGTCTTGACCTGTGAACCCCCCTGCCACCCCAAATTGAGATAAGGCCTGTGTTTTGACATGTGAGACCCCCCCTGCCAACCCAAAAATGAAAAGGGCACATGTTTTGACCTGTTTGGACAGTGTAACCCCATAAATGTTACAGGCAATTTTAAACACTGACATAAAAAGCAAACCACCAGGTGGGTTCTCAGTACCAATACCATCACTCCCCCGCCTCTTTCCCCCAACTGCCCAGAAATTTCAAAGCAAATCTGACAAAAGTTCATGAGAATTTAGAAATTCCTCTCCTTTTGATACATCTCCACAACACTAAAATGACACTAAAAACCTTCCAAATAAATTTAACTAATTCATTAATTATTTAATCAATTCATTAATTACAAAACACTTTTAAGTTTAAATTATTTTACCTCATTTTTGTACTTTACTTTATTATAAATTACCAATAAACCAAATGGAGTTTTAAATTTACTTTATCTTTGTTTTATGTTAGAGATAATTTAGGAAAAATTGAAAATTTTGATGTTTATTTACTTTGTCTTGACAAAGGATGTGATTGCCTCGCCAGCAGTAACTGAGTGAGTTTGGCCGGACCTGAAGGTAAAAACAACAGAGTTCCAGTTAACAAACTGCTTACTTCCAACACTACATTACTGACCTCTCCGCATGCTGGCCTCAAAGAAATCTTGATAATCTTTTGGCAAACTGCAAGAGGGTGGAGCGAGTTTTGCGCACTTCTTATGTGATCTAAATCTGCAAGCAAATGTATTCAAAGAGAAGATAGTTACCACAAGATGGTACACCAGGCTGTTTGCAGCACTTCTTGTGTGATTTATATCTGCAAACAAACGTATTCAGTGATAAAACAAACATGTTTATAGACCGTCTAAGAGTGAACTGGTTGTAAAGTTAATACCTTCCTTTGTAGACTACCCTATAGCTGGAAGAAGTAAACTGACATGGCATTATATTATTATCTACAATACATTAAAATTACAAAAATTAATAAACCAATGAGCTTATAATATTATTTGGTCAAAAGCCTATTTTTCCCAAATTTCTTTGGGTTGGCTTGTATTTGAAGGGGGAGCTTGTACTGTAAAAAGGGAAACAGGTTCGTTAATTTATATGAATTGTTACTCAAGTACTTGACTGCTCTTATAGTAAAGAGTAAAGAAGTGCTGTTGCGTAATTGCACTGTATACATACAGTTGGATCATTGTATAAAGATTATACATGTATTACATAAGGGGTCATCCATTTTTTTCGTCATTATCACGAGCGTACAAAAACGTACACTAGGGGGGAGGGGGTCCAAGGCCAATGTACACTTTTTCCAAAGTTTAAAATTGACAATATTATTTCAGCAAAATCATCGTTTTATTGCTTTTTTATTCGTACGCCTTTAGGGGGAGGGAGGGGGTTTGCAAAAAGAGTATGTTTTGTACACTCATGAAAATGATGAAAAAAATGGACGACCCCTAAGACATTATTCAAAGTAGTGATTTTTATGCAGTGTGGAAATTGCACTGTGTCTTACAATTCTGTAACATGATAGACCTGTGGGGTGGTGAGAGGACTGGGAATGGCACACTAACTGCAACAATTGCATGCAATATTTTGTACAGTATTGTATTGTGTGCCAGGACCTTTACACACAGAAGGCAGCCTTGTGTTTGAAAAGTGTGAGCTTATTCTAACTTGTAATTTGCATTTATTATAATTCTAGATCATAAAAGTTAGTATGGGCAGTGGTAAACAAAGACAGTGAATGGGGAATAACAATTAGGAAGGAAATTGGAAACTATTTGAAAAATTAGTAGTTTGAATGAAGCATGGAAAAGGAATAGAAAGAGGGACTGACAATATTTTACTTTCTCTTGAATTAACATTACACATTTATGGTAATACATTGTGATTTTATACATGTATTGGCTTAAATCAATGACAAAATTCTTCAACTTGTATTTATAACATACTTCTAAGAAACATTGATGGAAATTCACTGCAATATTATCATAATTACTGGGTTGTTAATAACTACGTATGTCTTGAAGTTGGTGGTTCATCTCTGACCGAAAGTATGGGGCTCTATTAACAATTTGCAATCCAACTCTCCATAAAGCACTGTCTAAAATACTTTTTAGTCAGCACAGTAAACAGTGAAGTTCAACAGTCATCTTGCTCTTTTGACAATAAAAATTATGATATTTGGAGATTAATCATCTTGACAAAACATTTTAAAAACTTGTATTGTGAGTACAAAGACAATAATGTCAATTAATAAATTGCTATAAGCTCTAACATGTCTTCACTTACTTGCATGATTTACACTTTACACCAACAAGTAGAATCTTGTGACAGTAGTCACATAAACTCATTACAAATGTCTTGTTTGACCACCTAACAAATACAAAATGCATATTGAAATGAAACAAGATATATTAAACACATATTAATATAATAATTATTATTATAATGTAAACCACTCAAACCCTCTCAGCCCCTAACACCATAGTTACTAAAACGAGGAACTACCCAAAATGACCCACAACAATCCACAACAATCCAAAACAATCCACAACAACCCACAATGATCCACAATGACCCACAAAAACCCATTTTAAAAAAAAGGAAAAAAAAGAAATAGGACGATACATACCTGATATTTCCCTGTTAGCAGCTTTCAAAAAAGTTTTAGAGGGAAAAGAAAATAAATCAAAAAGGAAAGAAGGAAAAAAAAGAGGAAAAAAACCTCCACAGCGGGACTTGAACCACCCACACTGTCAAACAACTGTTTTGAAGGAGAGCACTTAACCACTCGACCACGCTGTCTTTCGCAACATCGTCTAGTGTGAATTCAATATAACACCTATAAGACTCCCCCCATTTTTAATTACATGACTTCTCCTTCATAATTTTTTTTAAAAAAAATTCCTTCTTTTTAAATTATTTCCTTCCGGGGAATGATAATTTGCCACGCAGTTGTTTGGGTGTGAGATCACTCGGGCTGTCCATATATATACTTCGAAGTTGTCCGCAGCTGTCTAGCAACAAATCCAAACTTGAAACTGCAATTGCTGCAAGCATGGTTGGAAATAGTTTGCCAACTATTTCCGCAGTTGCCATTACCATGTGGTGAGTTACAATTTGGCCAAATCACATGACTAAATTGGTCGGAAGACCTTAGGCTATTCAGGGCTGGGCTATTAAAGGAATCCACTGTAGACTAATTGACGTCATGAAAGACAACGTTGTCAAGTGGTTAAGTGGTCTGCCTTCAAAACAGTTGTTTGCTAGTGTCAGTGGTTCAAGTCTCACAGTGGAGGGTTTTTTCCCTTTTTTTTTCTTCTTTCCTTTTTGATTTCTTTTCTTTTCCCTCTTTAAAACTTTATTGGAAGCTACCAACAGGGAAATATCAGGTATGTATCATCCTATTTCGGTTTTTTAAATTCTTTTTTAAAATGGGTATTTGTGGGTCATTGTGGATTTTTGTAGGTCGTTGTGGATCGTTGTGGGTCGTTTTGGGTCATTGTGGGTTGTTTTGGGTCATTGTGGGTCGTTTTGGATAGTTCCTCGAGCGTTTAACTATGCCCCTAACATGCCATATGACGTACATGTATTGCTGAATTCTCCTAAACTGTCTCTATAGTTTCCTTGTAAACAGATTGGGAGTATTTTGTTTCTCATCTTAGATAAATTATCGTGTATGATCACTTGCTTTATTCTCATTACCAAACAACTTATTTTGTGTGGATAATGTAAGGAGAACTTACATACTGATAAACTTGCTGGTGCTGAAAAATTAAAGTAGTTATCTTTGTTTTAGTTGTACCTGTGCTCAATTTTATGCCCCATTTTTTTTAGGAAATTGTGATTGATTCTCGTGGGAGTTCTTGGCGAGCTAGAGCTGTATGAACCTGCAGGGAATAAACAAAATATAAATTTGCTTAGCATAATACACTACATAGAGCTGTACTCTGTTGCTTTACAACCACTCATTAAAATAAAACATGCAGCACTTGTAATACATCAATCAGCATATCTACAGCAAGTCGATAAATCCAAGATTATTTGGTATGATAAATACATTATAAATCGTACTGAAAAACAAAAACACTCTTGACAATTAAGATACTTTACTGGTGGCAAAATCAAACAGAGATTTATCGCAGAGCTTTGCCGCAATCAACAGGCTGGTAATGGGGGATATAAAATAATGAATATCAAACTTTTTTTGGACATTATTTAACAGATAACGTTTAAACATTTTGATTTATTGTTTAATCATGAATCACAATTTTTTTTGGTCTCATAAAATTGGATCACAGAATTAATTTTGAAGCAATAACGGATCGCGATAGAAGAATTTAGAAACCAATAACAGATCACAAAAACACCTTCCCACTCTGAATCAAACTTGAAACTTGTCTGATGGTAGATGACTGTCTCATTATTGCAATATACTATACGGTTCATTATGATGTCAAGGCATCAACTGGCATAACTACTTATCTATCAGAAGAACTCACTTCTATGCTCTGACTCTGAATCTGATTGGCCAGACAGGTCGCCACTGATACTGTTAGGGATGGAGATTGTCAAGGGCCAGTTTGATAACTTCTTCCCTGTTTTCTTGCCGACCGAGGCACTCCCACTGTGACTGTCATAGCCTAAAATCTTGTGATCTGTAGACACACATTCCAAGAGAAAATTAAACCTTATCTTGAGTACTGTAGATATATGCATTGAACTCATGCATTTTGTGTGCAAGTCGAACTTCTAAGTTGCAAAAATTGACCCAAAAATCAATCCCGGCTTACATGACTGTATACATGAGATTCTTATTAATTGTAATTATTATTTGTTATCTATGAAGATGCAATGGATACTGAAGACAAACTATGGCCATGATTTTTACAAGTCAAGTTCTGGTCCATAGTTACAGTAGAGGTGTGGTCTATATACCTATAGGTACGTATACAACAATTTGCAGGTCATTGATATCCACAACTGTCCAAAATAAATCATTTGTAAACTGTAACTGACATGTCTACAGTTTGGCTAAATGATTCAGACCACAACAAAAGCTTTAGAAATCTGGGAAGGGGGTGAGAGTCTTTGATAAACTGGCTGGGGCTAAAAGGGTGAAGAAAATTACCAATGTTAGCTTCATCTGATTTGCTCCTTTTCAATGGACTACTAGGCAGCAACAAAGGAAGGGGGTGTGGCCTTGGGCTGTGACGAGGACTGGATGTAGCAATATCCGACATGTCGCTCACTGACAGGCGTGACGCCTCAGAGTCAGCTTCAAAGCCTGGCGATGGCAGAGCCACGCCTTCTTCACCATCATATATTGACGAGGAGCGTGACGACCGTTCAGAGGAACTGGCTTGATCCTTTTTCCTACTTTCAGTGGGTGCACAGGACCAGTAGATTTCTGAAGTACTGTCTTTGTGCCCTTGTTTTTGCCTCTCTGCACAAGAAAAACAGATAAACCTTGTCACCTCCTACATTTTATTTTTCAAAATCCAACTGCTGAGAATTTTTACAAAATAATTAAACATACAAGGAAACTAGAACTCTTTTGTACAGATCTATCAGTCTTTAACCCGAGTGTTATAAATTATTTTATAATTATTAATTAAAACTAGAGCCTTTCTCGAGCCAAGTAGCTCATTTGGCCAACATTTAATAATCCCCCCCCCCCTCATTTCTGTAGTGTGAAGCTTATAAGAGTCTCTGACTTCATGTGGAAAATACTTTAATCCATTACAGGTTAGTCTCCAGCAATAACTGGTACATGTACTCATTTGTAAACTAAGCTGAGTTGACAGATGCAAGTCGAGTAAAGTCTCTTACTCCAGGAAAACTTAGGGTTCAAACTTCTGACTTTTGGATTGTAAGTCAAGATACACTGTCTGTCTAACCACACAACCACTGTGTAACTTCAGTTTTTACAATTACAGAGTAAAATAAAAAGTTGAGCATTTTCAATCAATAAGGACAAATTGGCCAGAGCTCTGGATAGTAATTTAGATTGCAGTCACAAGGTTTTACCTGAATACGCATGAAGATGCCTTAATGCTTGCAGCAATTGTCTACTTTCCTCTTGACCATTTTCAAATCCATCAAAAACTCTGCTCACTTTGCCATCAGGAAGTGACAAAAGTTCTTCCAGTGTGCTACATCTCTCTTCAATTTCCTGGAATAAATTAAACAAAAAATTGTAAATAACAGATCAGGAATTTATAATTCAAGATAAAACTCAAGCTATACACATCTATGAAGTTCTAAAAAACAAGTATCCCAAATACTGGTCATTGAAAAACTGTTTCATAATAAGGCGATTGAACACAGCTGCTATAGAATATAAAGTTCCAAGTGTCCAAATTTAAGTATATAGTCTGTAGAAACATTCTTATCTCCCAAAGCAAAAATGAAAGTTGTAAGCCATATAAAATAATATATTTACACCCTGTATTCACTTTGAAATCTGAATTATTCATTTCTGTCCTTAATGTTCTCTATTGGACATGAAACACAAGTATAATTACTAGGTCTAACAACAAATTCATGCACACATGTACATAGTTTATTTAGAAGTGGTAAAATCAGTAATATTACAATACATGTATAAGAAAACTATTTGCAAAAATAATAATAAAATTAACTGAAGGTATATTCGCAAACGCTGTACATATACTGATTTACATGATTGCCATGTTGGAATTTGATGGTTACATTAAAGTATGCAATTTATTTCCCTTAAGATTTAACAAGAGTTGAACTTTGGCCGACCTTCTTTTGCTACACTGTCCAGGACAAAGATGTTAAGCCGATGGTCTAGTCTCTCACCATTCTATTGGGGGACTTAAAAGAACCCAAACACTTTTCAATAATTATAAGTTGGCTTATGTCAGTGTTGTAATTGGGAAAACCTGTAGCAGTGTACCTCTCAGGACTGTCAGGGAAGAAAAGCTGATTAGAATTTAAGGTTTCTGAACTGTGTTGGCAGATCACTGTATATTTTTGCCCCACTTTAACTAAAGCTGCATCTTAAATAATCCAGGCATGGCATCAGCAGCATAAGTTTTCTGTTCGAGTTTCTAAGATTACATTCTGTGTCACAAGGAATAAACATTTCCTGTAAGTACACTGGCAGGAGTTTGTTGGTGAAGAGATAATACACTGTCAGATAACTTCTTTCTTTTGAAAATGTCCACAACGAAAACTCAACTATTAATAATAATTTTGTATACATATACAATACAATAATTACATTTTATGCTTCAGGTGGCCCAGTTGACTTGTATATTTTCAGACCCAGTTATCAAAAACACATTCATTTTAATTACTTGTTTTCAAGAAGAGAAATTTATTGTCTGGAGGTGCTAAATATTTTCAAGATGTACATTGTAGCTGGATGAGAGTATAGAAATGTTTAATAAAAAAAGACTTTTTAGTTGAATGATCTTATAACAACAGCAGTGTGACCACTTTTATTTTGGTTTCTTCCAGGAGCAGTAAATATCTACTATTCTAATTAATGTTGAAATTTTAGCTTAGTCTATTATTATATAATTAGTTTCAAACTAAGATAACTCTCTTCCAATCAACCAGTTCCATTTGACACAGTTTCCATGGGCTGACATCCACAGGTCTGAGAACACTAATACAGGCAGTACATTTTGCAATAATTAATATTTTATAAAGCATCATATTTTTGACTTTTATATTGCTTCTTTTCACTTGGTTTCTCTGAAACTAAGTGTGTGTTCATATGCATAATATATATAAACATAATAGCTTGGCTCTACATCCACATATTTTGCATAAAGTGGGTGTTCAAAATAATATTATATTAACTTGCAAGCATAAAAAGACAACAGCTAAACCTCTGACAATCTTTACACATGTGAATTTGTGTAATCTACAACCACTCAGACAGACGATCAACAGCTACAGGAAAAATGTCCCACACAGGCAAACAAAACATAATTCCTGGCAGAAACTCAAACTATGATTTTACTAAAATAATTTCATTGGATAATTTACAGACACACAATTTCCTAGGCTTTGTCAGTTCCAACCATTAGAGTCTGTTTGAACCACTTATTGATCGTTCATTTCAATATTCTAAAAATGGAAACTGACTCAATGATGAAACTCTAACTTTCTTGAACTCTTGACAAGGTCAACTGATCAGCAAATAAGAATACGGAATATCAATTGCTATTCTGTTGTATTTCCTGATAGTGATTAGTGTTCCACTGACTCAACTGGAGCTTGAGGAACAGAAGGAAATGAAAAACTCTAAGTTGCCTAAAGAGAGTTTTTGTTTTGTATTATAAAGTAAAAACAAGAAGGATCAACATGGCTGAGAGTCAAGTCTTGACACAACAAACAGATGAAAACACAACCTTCAAGTAATATAAAATTAATAATTCTATAACTTGGGAATAATAAAACAAGAATAGATTTGAAATAGGATACTCTAGTCTGGATTACAAATTAATCTCACTGGAAATTGAAACAACTGCAAGAATACTTCCTGCAATCTGATCTTACTTTCTAAATTAATAACTATGACCACAGTGTTTTATCTCAAACTTTGAAGTTGCAAAACTGTGGAGTTAATTTGTTATTGTATTCACTCACACAAAATTTAATAAAAGACTAGAATTTTCTTGACAGACACTGATAAAAGTTGTTCAATATATACTGTTTCAAATACATACCCTGCTGCACATAAGTTAAAACATTTTTGTGATCACTTTAATATAAATACTAGAAGTTGTAACCATTGTCAATGACAAGTGAAAATGCTGCCAGTGGAAGTGAAAAGACTTGCAACACACTTCAAAAACTAATAAATTTTGCCATGAAGCGAATAAGAACTAAAGAAGTGTACATTTTTGTCAAATAAAAATAAAACTACGATCCTTGAAGATGGCACTGGGTGTTAGACTTTCAAATTATATTAAGAAAATTATTATTTAATATAAATTCAATTTCTAGATACAAACATATGTGTATTTTTATCTCACCTTGATATTTTCCTTGCTTATGCCGACAACTTGTAGCCACTGACTCAATTTTGGGTATCCATCAAGTTCACTATGAGGCCCACACTCACCAAGGGCTTTCTGTTTGCTCACAAGTTGACGTGAAAACAGTTTTACAAGTTTCCCCTGAAATTGAACAACTCCCGTGAAATTGACATGCATTGTACAGTGTATATCATTGAAATCAGCAACATCTGGCCCCCACAGTTGAACGCAAATTTGTGCATTTCATAGAAAAAATTAATTGACTCCAATTTAAAGTAAAAACACATAATTTTGTACTTCTTAAAACTTTTAACAGTTTCGAAGAAAATTTCAGAAAATGTTCAAACATATTTACCAGGAGAAATAGAATCTATGTGCTGCATAATTCATAAATGGTGATTTATTTATTTGTGCATTGGTACCGCATATTTGATCTTGTCAAAAACTCCTTAACATAAAATAATAACAAATTCATGCAAAAAAAGAAAACAACACCATAAACTTCTATTTGTTCAACATTTTTTAAAACATATATATTTACCACGACAAGTAATCAGGCCATAATGAGAAACCTCACAACTGAATGTAGTATAGGAGGTGTATGCATGAACACGGATAAATATTTTGCGAATTACTAAAAAGTTAACTGCAAATAGCGAGCAGTTCGACATTCATCGAACCATGTGAAACACAAGTTGTAACACACACAATCATAGAGTGATAATACGGCTCGCATAAACGCATAAACACATAAATACTGCTACGGATATGTGGGCAAATTAGTTGGCTCGTGAGCGATTAAAAATAATACAATGCAGTAGTTTTTTAGCTACGCAGAATGAAATTCATGCAGTATATCTCTCGCATATGAGAACAAATGAATTTGCTACTCAAACTATCTCGACTGCGATACGATGACTAATCCTTACCTCAAGTGTTCTGATTTCTTGCTGAATAAGATCACTATTCGTAGCGCACTGTGTCCGCAGTCCATTAAGGTTTGAAGCAGATATATCGATCATGCGTTGAACCATTTGTAACTGCTCCAGCGCCAAGGCGACACCGTTGTCTGCCTTCACTTCGCCAGACATTCTTTCGATTTCCAGCGTTCTGGCTCCTTTCAACTACATGTGAACAAGCAAAAGAATACCGCACATAGTGATAAGTACCTGGCCACTGGATTCAGGACGAAACAGCAATGTCTTAACCCGCATTTTTCCATATTTTCAGAGAGCATGCATCTCTGAACAGTCGAATGAACTCGAAAACCCTTCAAATTTGAGTTCAACATTAGGATTGGGCCCTAGTCACGTGACTCAGACACCTCGTTCTTCCATAGCCAGCTATTTAAAAAAGTCGCTGTGTACCTTCTTGCACCTTCTGGGTCATTCTGAGGCAAATTAGACGAGAGTTTGTATTAACTAGAAAAAGGCTTGTGGAGGAAAACCGGGGCGAGGGGGATCACAAATAGAAAACTTGTCTAAAGACGAGGTCGAACTTTTTTAAATTCTGATACTCAAGTGTAATCGAAAAACTATCAACACTGCTGGAAAGAGCATGCTAAAATTAGCAAAA
>JAOBYH010005792.1:0-13017 GCA_025403525.1 Umimayanthus kanabou | reverse complement strand
AAATGGAGTGGATATAATAATGATTTTAATAGCTGGGTAGATCTAAGCGATATTAAAAATATAAACAAATAAAATCTTGTGTTTATCTTAAACCAGCATACATGAGATTCCTTTGAACTTCAAAAACTAAAATTTGAGTTCAAAGGAATGTAAATAAAATAAATACACCACCTGTTCACGCGCTCACAATATTTACACAGAGAAGCTAAACAAAGTCGCTTTATCTTGCGAAGACGACAAAAGATTTATTTGTGAAGATGGAATTCATACTTTTGCTCTTGGACATTATAAAATAAATTGAGAAATTGACAATTTCTGAGAAATTCTGAGAAATTGAGAAATTGAGAAATTGATATTTTGGAGAAATTTATTTTGTTTTGAACTGAAGAAATTGAGAAATTGAGATTTTTGAGATTTTGTTTTGGAGAAATTGTGATTTTTTGGGTTTTTAGGGTTTTTACCTTTTGTCCTAGAATCGGTACTTTACTTCTACTAAAGTCGTTTGTTTGTCTCTTTGTGCATGTTGTCCGACGTCTCTTCGTCCGTCCATCCGCCCTTCCAATCCTTTTAGCTGTTGCCAGCCAGCCAGCATGTATCTTCTTCTGAAAGGTTGACATCTGTCCTCCCGTTGCCCCGTTTGCCCCTCTTTTCCTTCTTTTCTTAATACTAGTCTGCCTGCCGGTCTGTATGTCTGCAGGTTGTCTAACCGTCTGACCATCGTCCTTCCGTCTGTCTGTCTGTCTCCCTGTTTGCCATCCTCTTCTTCTACCAGCCTGCCTGCCCGACCTTCTTCCATCTGTCTGCTTGTGTTTGGCCGTGCATCTGTCCCTCCATCCGTTTGTTAGTTTGTCCGATATTTTCTTCACCTATACTGGTTATATACGCGCCTGTTTGTTAGTCTGTCATCCCATCTGGTTTGTCCTTTTGTCAAGCGCTAGTACTTATTAGTTCACCAACCTCTCATTCTCTTGTCGTTACCAGGAACCTTTCGGACCAGAGGAAGATCAGAGCAGCAAGGACGCTTTAAAACAGGATCACGAGGAACATGACTTCTCGGCCAAGCATAGCCTGGGACAAGAAGTGATCGAATTGGACGATGTCTCTTTCTTTTTAGTCGCTTGCTACAAAGGGCAGGTGGATCTGAGCTACTTGTGCCTCCAGTCCAAGAAAGCCAGCTTGTTCCACGCACCTTCAGTCCATCCAGACCTCCACAAGAGCATGGAGTCAACGTTCAGCGGAGCTGAGCTCCAGTCCACCATCCATCCATCTGAGCCCGGGGTACTGGGCGGGAGCTCCAACTCGGGGGAACCAATGCTAGCGTTCTCTGTTAAAACGAGCTTCGATTCTGTTAAAAACGTGAAGGTGTGTACCAGTGTGCACCACTTCGATAACGTGAACTGCTCCCAGTAACTAAACTACGTTATTTTTAACGTTGGAGCCATTTTCATACTAATTTGCTTACAACAACTCCCAGGTTCGATTATCAGGGTTCAAGTATAAGCGGTAACCCTATCATGAGTTTTGGGCATGTGACAGTCGGTTAAGGGAATCACCATAATTTTACAAACCAAAAAATCTATGCTTTTTGCTGATTGTAAAACAGAGTTTTATTGAAGAAAGGTTCAGATTCCAAAAGTACATTACCGATGTCTGAATCCGTGCTTAAATAGTGGAAGACAGAGATATACTCATCCCTCCCTTTCACCAACAGGTTGGGCGCCCTTGATTTCCTAGAAGGTCACCGTTTTTGTCTTCTACCTGAAAAACACGTATCGTGGCGTTGTAATTACGGTGAAAGTCCTGAAATTTTCAGTTAAACTTTCCAAAGCATGTGAATAAATCACCGATGTAAACAAAAAACAGTTGCTAAAATTTGGTGACTGTTTGTGAAAGAAATATTGAAAATATTTTTGGAAATCTTGAACGGGTGCTGGAGAACCGTGGAATTAGGGAACCTTGGTGTCTGAAATTGTTTTGCCGTTTGTAATGTTGCACAGGAAATCCTCTTCGCTCTTGGGCTCCGAGACGGGACTCTTCGACACAGGATTCTCCCAGCAAACCAAACATGGATAAACCAGGCATGTGTTTCATACATACAAATAGGACAGTCTCCCAATCGAAGCGGGTTTATAGACTATACTAACAAATGCGGGTCTTTCTAGTTAAAGGATTCATTCAAGATGGCGACATTTTTTTCCCGTAGCGGAAGATTTAAATTTCGTGTTTGAACTGATGTCGAATTGGAATTTCGAGTGTACAAAAAGAAGACTAGAACGGAATCTGCATATAATAGACAAAATTATCACAATATTCTTATTAAATCATTCAACTTTGAGTGAATATACCGGATGAGCTGGGGAAATTATAGTTCTTTGAAGAGAAAGCAGTTGATCATCATCATCATCATCGTCATCACCATCATCATCATTCGTAATAATAATATTGATAATAATAATAATAATAATAATAATAATAATGGTGTTAGCGTTCCACCGGGTGGCTCTTCTATGCTGAATAACTAAGATAACAAATTATGACTATGCAACGATCTGCATATTAGCACGAGTGTAATGACTAAAAACTAATGACAGTATGGCTATAAAACTATGTGTGAATATGACGGTTTGACAAGTAACGTGTTGGCGAGTTGACATGTTGACATCACAGCCACACTGACCCATGTTGTGTTTGTCACACCAGATAATGAGCTATATGGATGTGAAGGATGACGTCATTCTTGGGTTTGTGGCCCCGGCAGTTGTCACCGTGTTCCACGCCCACCTATGGAACTGCGCAGTGGACTACAGGTAACCAACTGGAAACCAACATGTACGGTCGATTTTATGAAACTGATCTGCAGTGAATGGTCTACACAGCGAGAAATATTCCATATTTTGTAAAGAGGTTTAAAACTGTTTGTCTTTGACTTAATCAAGGCTATTGTTAAGACGTTTTGAGTTGGTAAATCTATTCACCCTCAGTTAAAACAAACCGATTGGAAAACGACAGTCCTGGTTATTCATTACATGGCTTGAGGAACAAGCTGAGAGAGAGAGAGGAGGTATCTACCTGAAACGTTACACTGAGCAGCAGTTTTTTTACATGCTTTTTATGGTATTATTAGTGTCTGTTCGTCTGCCTGTCTATCGGACTGTCTGTCTATATGTCTGTCTATATGTCCTCCGTCTGTTTTGTCTAACATTCTCCAATTTCCCAAGGCCTATCCATCTTCCTCTGCGAGTCTTACTCACCGTAGAAGCGTTCAGCATTTCTAGCAACATCACCATCGAGTCATCAGTGTCTCTATTACGGTAAGCAGCTTACAAAGAGGTGCCTGCGTTTGTTATTGTAGATATGGGTGTATGTGTCTCTGTGTGTGGAGTTTAAAGGGGTTTGTGTTTGCATTTACATTTCGGCTTGGCCTTGCGTTTATGTAATTTTGTTTGTATCTCCCTAGGTGTTTGCGTTTGCGATTTTTGATTCTGTGAAAGTTTGTCTTCGATGTTGTTGTGCCTGCTCTTATGATTGTACTAAGCCACTTTTACAGTCATGCGCAGAACAAGTTAAGGTTTCATCTGGGGGGTACATGATTTGTAAACATGATAGATTGGGTGTAGAAGGTAAAAAGATTGATAATTTATAAAAAAAATGTACGATAAAATTGTCACCACTTGTGGCCACTTACAAAGCCATTACTTTGCTCTGCACATGATCGTGAAAGTGGCTTATCGTGTTACTTTTGAAGATTGACTGAAATCTAAGTAACACCTTCTTTCAAAAGTTGATCTATTTTCAGATGGGCTACTAATAAACCAATCTTACGAACCTTTTTCAGGTTTATCGTGGAAGATGCTGCACTGCATTTATCAGATAAATGTAGCGGGCCAACGGATCTGAAGAGTGAGTAGATAAAGTTGACTTCCGAGAGCTCGAATCCTTGAAAAGTCGAACTCCAGCAAGTTTGAACTAAATTCGTTTTTGACCTCAAGCTATTTTCACACTAAATCAATTCTTGCTAACTCGAACTAAACTATTTCTTACTACTTTTCTACCGATAACCCGAACAAATAATTTTTCCATTTCCTTATTGAAGTTCAGTCTCTAGTGATTATATCTGGTGGGACAGACGAAATACGCAAATTGCTGTATCAGTGTTTTCATTTCTCAGCCACTGAAGGAATCGCAACCATAGAGATACTAACTATTATTATGATTATTATTATTATTATTATTATTATTATTATTATTATTATTATTAAAATTGACATTCATCTCACCGTTTCCACTTTGTTTACTCAAACTTAGTTCATAATGTTTGGCCCAGAGGTGTGTTCTACCAAAGAACAGTTTAGGAGTTAATTTTTTTTCTTTCAAATGTTTTACTCGTCATTATCTAAGTTTGGTGTTTTGCAACGATTGCGTTGTTGCTCTGTTAACGTTTACTGCCCGTTAATTTTCTCTTTTACAGTAAATTATATCGTTCTCTTTCATGTAGATTATGTTTGCATCATGGACCTCGGACTTTTTGAGTTTTCGCTGTACATGAGCGATGGAAGCGAACGGGTAAGATATACGGAAGTGTAGTGAGATTTGATTGGTGCTTTCTTCAGCCTGGTTCACACTTGTGAAATATGAACAAGCACAAGTGCGAGGAAATCCCAGTGTGAACATGCATGCAACCAGGAGGTTCCGGGTTCACCAACCAGAAGGTTGAACTTTGTGTGACCTTCTTTCGCCACACCGTCCGTGGACAGGGACATTAAGCCGTTGATCTAGTCTCTCGACGTTCTATCGGGGGACTTCAAAAGCCCCATGCACTTGTCGATAGGAGTAGGCTAATGCTGGTGTTGTGGACTGTCACAGGTCTAAATATAGTTCATTCCAACTGCTTTCGGTTCGACCTGGTGAGCTGCGTCTCTTGATTCAGCATCACCAAGCTGTAATGTTGACGATTAGCTGCACAATTCATTTCAATTCAATTCATGCAGTAAACACAATCGCAGGCACAAGAAAAAGAAGCATTTTCCTTTGTCTTGTGCTTGTGTTTATCCTTATCTTTCTTGTTTCTCCAGTATGAACATCCGGGAAACAAGCATAAACAACTCTGTTGTCGTCACCAGCCAGTTTTCGCGTGCTTGTTTCCTGTTTCCTTGTGCTTATCTCACGTATTCCTACTTTATGCTTGTTCTTGTGCTTGTGCTTGTGCCAATCTCATAAGTGTGAACCAGGCTTTAGTTGCACTTGTGTCTATATAATGACAAAAGACACTTAGTATCAACCCTATAACCGATTTGGGACTGTCTGCTCAAAACAGAAAACGTTTAGTCTGTAGTTTATACGTCCATGTTATTAAGAACCGACACTGATCTGTTGTTTTTCATTTAGTTGGGAAGGAAGGGGTAAAATAAAAACAATATTTCACGAGGCGACTGGACGAAATGTGTTTTGTATTACACGAACTAGAGGCCAAAACACTGCACGGGAAAACGAGACTAAACAATCCTTCCACCTCCACCCCAGAAGTTGGTCCACCCAGTTTACGACTGCTCCTAGTTAGTAGTTTTTTGCCTTTCTTAAGTTTTGCAACTGAACTATGATGGGTACTCGTGTTAAAGGGACTTTTTCACGTGTGAATCAATGGAGTTTCTCTTTTTCAGGGATCAATGTTTGTGTTAGTTTTCCAAGAAAATATCTCGATCCACCAAAAGCCCTTCTGCCGAGGTTCCAAGCGTTATAATCCATTAATTGCGTTGTAATCCGGTTAGGAACATAAATTAAGATGATCTTTAATGGGACAGAAACAATCCAAATTAATTTTCGCCTAGATTAGACCATCTGTACCATTCGGCTGTCGAAAAAAGCATTTTGGATTTGAACCGTGCATCTTTGTTGATTTTATTTATTTCCCGCTTTAGTGCAGAGCACAAGGTACATAATATGAAAGGACACAAGTCCCCCACAAGGTTTTATTACCTGACACCCACCCCTGTAAAATAGGAAACCCTCCCCACAATGACACTCTAAGTTAAGACGTTTTTGAAACAAACAAACAAACAAACCAAAATGATTGACTGAGAATTAACAAGAACACACTTTAACCAACGGCACTTAGGACAAATTAGTTTGAAAGTGTAAATATTGTTTAAATATACAAATACTTAAATAGGTTTAACTATATTTTCGGGTTGTAAGAGTTTCTTTGTCCATAAACCTTTGAGCATGAAAGCCTTGAAAGAGTACTTCGGGAATTTTCACTCAGCTTTGGTTGTTTTGTAGCGTCATCCCAAGTTGGAGCTGCGCATGTCTAATAATACGCTGAACATTAGGACGTGTTCAGACTCGTGCTCAGCCCTCCTTCAACTGATCCAGTATATAGCGGCCGACGGAGACCTGGTGCCGCAATACACAACAGAGGACGAGGAGGAAAGTATTCCAGGGGTGGGTATTAATCTGAGACAACCCCGCACTAGCACTGCCAAAATCTATTGGTAACAGTAATGTCAATGTTAGGCCTACTCAAGTCTACTCCCAAACAACCAAGAACAGTACTACTAACTACGCGCGAAGTTCGAGGATTGAATATGTTTAAACATTAACATAAACATCACAATCAACATCAGTACCATGGATGATATAACAGTTGGTACTAACACAAACTCTAACTTCAGTGTCACAGTAACACCATATTCACCATCACCACCACCAATACCATCAACACGATCACCAACATAATCACCAGTACTAGCACCTGACCACCATCAGCATAAACACCATCACCGTCACTACCATTACCATTACCAACACCATCACAATCACCATCAACACAGTCGCCAATACCACTGCAGTATTACCAACACTTACCTGTATTGTCAGTATCGATAACAACATCATCACCAACACTCCCAACCAGCCAAGAAACAGTATTACTAACTAAGCGCGAAGTTTGAGGATTGAGTATGTTTAAACAATATAAACATCATCAACAACAGCACTACCAAGAATGACATAACCATTGGAATAACACAAACTCTAACCTAAGTGGCACAGTAGCACCATCACCAACATCATCACCACCAATACCATCAACACGATCACCAACACAAACACCAACACCAGCACTAGCACCTCCATCAACGCTTTCACCGTCACCATCACAAACACCAGCACTAGCTCCTCCATCAACGCTTTCACCGTCACCATCACCAACACAAACACCAGCACTAGATAGATAGACAGATAAACCTTTATTTCAACAGGGTGGCCCAGTCAGTCAATCAAGACTGTTATCAAGAGGGGCCACTAGCACCTCCATCAACGCTTTCACCGTCACCATCACCATCACCAACACAAACACCAGCACTAGCTCCTCCATCAACGTTTTCACCAACACCACCGCCAACGCCATCACCATCAACATCAACACAGTCACCAATATCAATGCAGTCTCACTAACACTTGCGTCCGCATCGATACCAACATCACCACCAACACTCATCAACACCATCTTCACCAACGCTATCACCATCTCCATCACCAACAAATAACACTATCATTATCAACATCATGACCATCTTTGACGCCATCGCCAGCACTAAAACTGTCAATACCATCACCAACGCAATTACCACCACCATAAACCACAACAATACCACTATACTCACCAGCATCGACACCATCACCAGCTATATCATTATCATTTACTCGTCTCCATCAATGCCATGTTTAATAACAGCATCTTCACTTAAGCATCATAACATCACGACACCACAACATCATATTAACAATATCATCAACACAAGCCACACCATCCTAACCACACCAACACCAATATCAATATCAATATCCTCGCCCTCACCTACACGAAAACTAGTTGAAACAACATATACTCTGTCGCTAACACGGGTCTCATATTCGGTGTTTTTGCAAACTGGAGTTAACCTCCCGCGGCAACTAAAAGCAGTGCTGTCTTAACTAAGCAAACCAACCTTTATTTCTGTTTGCTAGACTCCTAAGCGATCAGCAGCATCTGCTGATCCCCCCGTGAAGCAGATTTCTGTTGACGAGAGCGAGATGAGCAGCTTGATGAAAGAAGCCATGGATGACGCTGTTCCGATCGATGTGGTACCAATTCCAAGAAAGGTATGGGGCTCCGGTATTACTTGTGGCTTTTCGGTGAAGTTATTTACCAAATTAACGTGATCAATTGTAAAGCTTCCCGTTGTATGCGTTTCTGTTACAGTAAATGAGTTCTTCAATTTACACGAAAAATGATATCTGACTACTGCAGATAGTTTTTGAGTTTTCCGTTTTGGTATGGCGTGGTATATATGAGAAAAAACGTTTTATACTCGTCCAATGTTATACGATTTTGTTTTTCATAGTTGAAGCCTAAGCTTCTAAGCATAAACGTAAGCACAACAGATTTAAAAAACAACGGAATACTAAGAAGAAAGACAAAGGAACACCAAGTATGCGATGAGATGGAACACGCTCATCGGACTGGTTCTTTTGTCTTTTCCTATGTTATTTAAATTTCTTGTACTTGTGGTTATGGTTATCTCTCAAGTGTGAACCAGGCTGAACTTGTTTCTCCTGGGTGTTATGATTTCAGGGTTCAAAGAGCGATTTGAACAGGCAGATGTCGCGCTCTCCCAAACCAGATTTGTTCCTGTTCCCTGATGATCAACAGAATCGAGTAGAAGAGCAATTAAACGAATTAAACTTTACTGAAAACTGCTTTGGTGAGGAAGAAGAGGAAGAAAAGACTGAACAGGACGAAAGCGATGATGAGTTTTGCATCTTGGAACATCCGGAGAAGGAGTTGGAGGCCAACTTGTCTGATGAAGTAGTCATCAAGTGTTTGGTCGATGACAACATTACGATTGTAGAGAACCATTTTATGATGCCGGTAAGTTACAGCAGTATAATTTGCATCTCTGCACTTCTCTTATACTTTAGGCTAAAATAATACAATATACATGTATATATCCAATTTTGTCGAGCAAAACTATTTTTGGCAGATCTAAAGTACTCACAATGCGAATTTGTTTACACTCTATTTAACCCTATTACTATCCTTTAATGCGAGAGTGACACACTTTGATTCTTACATGTAAAACTGAACGACCTGATGTACAGTTCTGTATGAAACTAAAGAAAATTGGTAGTTCGAAAATTGTTCCTGTTACTAAAAATAATTTTCGAATTTAAACGAAGTGTGGCGTGGCGAAAAAAAAAACTATCCGTCCAACAACAATCTCTTTTTTAAATAACTGATTTACAATAATCGAATAGGAATGCTATACAAAATATGAAAAGTGTAGTTAGCTTTATAATAATCGTAAGGGGTTATACGAGAAGTGTTATCAAGTTTATCTTCTGAGTCGTATCTAAACTGTTTCGTAAAGTAAAGTTAGGCGGACATTTCGCTTGAACAAGTAAATGAAATATTCTACACAAGAACCAAACGCCCTCGATGAATCGTTCCTTGTTCCTTCATCAGTTTGGCCGCGGAGACCAGTTGCGCGCCCCCGATCACTATCCACCAGCGGTGTACCGATACACATTGAAAGAGATGTCCGTAGTCTGGCAGCTTTATGGAGGACGCGATCTTGGGGCGTGTGCAGAGGACACGCCTAGGAAAAAGAGGTTAGGATGTCCGAACATGAGGAGATAGTGACACTTGACCAGATGGTGTGACTTTTGGCTTCGTTTCGCTGGCAAAACAGTATTTAAGGTCGCTTTGCGTTTGTCCGGTCTGGCCGGTCCGACCAGTCAGCTCTTAAATAGAGCACACGAGTTCTCAGAACTGGTTCTGGCTAGAATGGCCCTGATCATGGATCATAGCCGCTCAGTTATCCCGCTCCAGTCGGCCAAAGCGCGGGAATTTGGAGAGTTGCGACGACAAATGTACGCGCACGGTTTAAATGGACCTTTTCATTTAAACTCGCCAGAATCAGTTCTTTTCGGCCAGCCAGAACGGCCAAATGGAATGCGACTTAAGTTATTAAAAGTTTTTGTTTCAGACCGATCAAGTTTTGAGGTTTAATTTGTTTTGTGTCAAATACTGGTTGATCACAAATACAACCTGTCAAAGTTGTCATTTGGTGTCGATTCACTGATTGGCAGTTTGAAAACTCACAGTTAACAGTAACTCAATGTATTTACTTTGTGATTAGTAAGGACTGAGTTGACTGTTGTGATTGTAGGATAATGTTTCTTGGCGGAACTTGTAATTGGAAAGCTGGCGATGGTTTCCAATACATGTACAAGAACAACCGAAAACAGTTTCAAGTGCCTTATTACGATAGTATCATCTCTCGTGACATGACTGTTACAGTGGCAACTTAAGTGGTTTTGACCAGTGCAAGTTGAAGGTTCTCAGTACTTTTTGGAAACACTGGCAAGGACAGGATCGATCACATGGTCGTCCAGTAGCAACTTATCCAACGGTTGAATGTTTGGAAATCCTTTCATCGGCTCCGTATATTTGAACACTGATTAAATGAAAGTTCATTTTTCAGATCATTACTTTCATCAATTTTCAGATCATTACATCATCAATTTTCAGATCATTACTTTCATTTGTTTTACATCACCGTTCCAACCTTGATACGATGCTTGCTGTGTCCATATTGTGTGTACTGTCAAGTTAAGGCCTAAAACCAAATAGATTAATCCATTGTATCTGTGGAATATAAAGCTCAAACTTTTACAGTAAAGAAGGAGGAACAGACGTTATTGTTCATCACAGTTCTATATGCTTCACAACTCGCAATCAGTCTTTATATCAATAATAACATGCCCTCTATGAAGACTGATGTTTCACCAGGTGCAGCCAATAATGAATGGATTTAAATGACAGTTGATATTTATATACAAACCTCTTTACAATACGTTTCAGTTTTATACCGCCGGCGAGTTTGTTAATTTGAATCTATTTGAGCACATATTTGTACAGGTTTGTATTCGTTGGGCCATAAATTAGTCCCTGATGGTATGTTTTCTTACAGAATAACGTTCGCAATGGACGACAAGCGCAGACGGGATGAGCAATTGCCTCACAGGCGACCGACACATCCAGCTGGTTGTTCATCGCCATCTCAGACTCGACTAGGACTAAAGTCACGAGCCGGGCGTGACCGAAACAGTAATGTGCTCATGGAGTTACATTTGAACAAGGTTTGCGTATGATTTGGTTTGTTGATTGATAAATTATTTGTTTTATAGATTGATTGGTTAGCTAACTATTTTATTGATTAATTGATTGATTGATTGGTTTGTTGGCTGATTGATTGGTTTACTGGTTCATTGATTGATTGATTGGTTGAGTGAGTGATTGATTGGTGTATTTACTATTTAATTGATTGGTTGATTGTAGGTGTGATTGATTGATCGATTGATTGCCTAATTGACTGTGTGATTGATTGATTGGTTTATTAATTATTCAGTTGATTGGTTGATTGTTGGTGTGATTGATTGGTTAATTGATTGATTGGTTGGTTAATTGGTTTATTGATTGATTAGTTGATTAGTTGTTTGGTTGATTGAACGATTGGCTGATTAGTTGATTATTTGATTTTTGGTTGATAGATTGGTTTATTGATTAATTGATTAATTGATTAATAAATTGATTGATTAATTGATTGATTGGGGTGGGTACATCATCTTGAAGAGGCTATCAATTTCACCCCAGTTGTTCAGAGATTGAAAAGCGCTCTCGAGTGGATAAGAACCTAGAACTATTTATGCCATGTGCATGAATAGACTGAATAAGGATTTATCCATTGAGTAGTACGAAATGTCTACCCGGCTTTATAGTGCTTATCTTACCACCTCCCTAATAATTGAAAAAACTCCACGAATTTACTCAGTTCTTGCACCTCCTCACCTGTTTTTGTTATTCCACGACACAAGAAAAAGTAAAAAAATTGAATATTGGTAACTGGGCTTTCCTCAGGTTCTTTTTTTAGCCGTCGAATTTTACTGCCTTTCATTTGAACACCAGAAACTTCTAATACCGCAGGTCTTTGTTGGTAAAATTTGAAGATTAAGATAGATCTTGTAAAGTGAATGTTGCTTTTCTCTATAGATTCGTTTTCAGTACGAGGAGTACCCCGAGGACACAGACAAAGCATCGCGACTGGTGCTACTTGCCCAGGACGTGGAGATACGTGACAGACTGGCCCACTCACAGATCAACAAGTTCTTGTACCAGTACACGTCGGAGTCCATGCCCAAACAGACTAACGCTAACATGGTAAGCTACTTTGCCTTCGGGTCACTGTATGTCCTAACCTTATTTAGTGCGGGTTTGGCATTTCTGCTGTTTGTCTTGTTTTGTTTTGCCTTTCTACTGTGCTGTGCTATGTATTGCTATGCTATACATTGCCCTGTCCTACCCTACCCCATCCCGTTACGTATTGTCTCGACCCATTCTCCTGTTTCGTCCCCCCCCCGTCCCGTCTCATATCACCCCGCTTCGTCGATGCCCAAACACTTACTAGGATGCAGGCACTAATAAATTTTTTCTATCGTTTCTTATATATATGAAAGCTAAAGGTTAAGGATTTTCATGAAATTGCGCTGTGTTCGTAGAGATGCGATATTTTAGTTTCCCTACATGCGGGTTTTTAACGTGTTTCCGGAATTGACATACCGGTATGTGCTGTGTCGCTGTAGGTTCTGTTCAAAATGCTATACATTCGTCCGGAGCCCACCAATCTCAAAGCCGAGGAGTGCTGTTTAAGAGTTTCCATACAACCTCTCAGACTCAACATTGACCAGGTTGGTGACCTTGAATGTCCGTTGGAGGAGGGGGTGGGACTCATCTTGACTCTAGAAGTGAATGACCTTGAACATCTGTGGGGAGTTGGGTGTGGGGGTGGTTGGAGAGTAGCATCTACTAGGTTGATGACCTTGGACGTCCGTTGGAAGGAGGGAATTTTACTCAAATCGATTGGCTGGATGACTTTGAACGTCTGTGGGGAGTTGTGGGTGTGTGTGGAGGGAGGGGGG
>JAOBYH010005681.1:0-13022 GCA_025403525.1 Umimayanthus kanabou | reverse complement strand
CAATAGCCTGACTTAATGAGTGCTCACTTTTCTTTTGAATTTGGACCGGAAGTCTGAAACTCTTGATCCGTGTATAAAAAATGTCATAAAAAATGAGAAAACCAATCAATTTATAACCGGTTTGGGGAAATCTATTTCAATGTTATCCAAGAGTTAGTCTAGTATTCCAAGATTATTCCAGAAAAAAACCACAATTCCTAGATTTCAAGAGAGTACAAACACTGACAACCAGTTTTCCACGTGCCTACCTCTATCAATACCTATTTTGAGCCTGTTCAACACCTACTACAATATGTCTGATGGATGGCCTAAGTAAATTATATATTCAGTTGTGTCAATAACTGTCAAAATAGTGTACGTGACGACCGAGCATCATAAGACAAACTCGCCAAGAAAAAATGGATGGGAAGGATGCTGTGGAAATAGGTAACAGATGGACGGAGTACAAACCTTCAATCTAAACTCCTCCTCCTCTTCCCTCTCCGCCCGCTGGCGCATCTCCTTGTATGCCAGCTGCTGGCGACGAGTGTCCTGGAGGTCGAGCCGCTGGCGAATCTTGTTCTCCATTTCCTCCTGCAAGCGAACCAATGAGGTTATTAGTGTATTTGTCTTCCTAAAGCGGCTCTTTCATAAATGGCCTTGAACGATCTAGCACCAAAGTACCTGTCATCAAAACTCTCCCAAAGATCACAAGTGCACCGTTACAGAACACGCCAACATCAACACCTAAGCATGGCGCGGTGTAGGACGGCATGGACGCATGAGAGCATCCTTCGTTCGCACTCCAAAATCGTGGAACTCTTTAAAAAAGTCCACTAAAGCAATCAGTTCACTCTTGGGTATCAAGAAAGCTGTTTTCAAGGAAGCATTTGATTAACACTATCTTCTATTTCCATTTTCTATTTCTATATTTCAATTTATTCTTTTTTTTATATTGTATGTAACTTCACACCAAAATCTAAATTCTTTCTATTTTATAATATATTGTTAATATTTTTAACGCTTCAGATAGATTTTTAATAACTTGCTGTAAATTACTTTTGAAAAGCCCTTAAGGGAAAACTGATAATAAAATTGTATGGTATTGTTTAATGAATAAACGAATTTCTCGGGTTTTTTTAAAGTTCAACTTTTGCGTTATTGTCCAAGGAATTTTGAAAGACGGTAGCACCCTGGAAATTCAAATCCAAGAAAGAGCCAAACTAATTCGCTTGCTGTTAAATGTGTGAACATATTTAGCGCTTTAACTGTCAATTCTAGACTAAGGGAAAATACAGAAGTTTTATATGAGATCAAAAATGTTTTTCCAGGCAGCGGCATCTTGAGATCAACTCACCAGTTCACGTTGTCGTTCTCTCTCTTCTTGCTCCTCTAGGTAGAGTTCCATCCTGATTCTAAATTCAAACACGGTAATGATTACTATTCGGCAAGGAGGCGAATTTATCATGAGATCATTATTATGGTGTGTTTTTTTAAGTAAAACTCAAGTGTCCATATAAGAAAACGATATATCCTTAATTTTGAAGTGACAAACATTGGAATACAAACGGGTGTCTTATCTCTAACAGGTACTACAGACCACCAACAGGTTTCTCTAAACGATCCATCATTTTTGTGGCAAGTTCAGTCACGATGCACAAAATGATTTGTTTGTCACCCCATGTAACATAATTCACTGAGGTTTTGGATTCCGGATTCCGACCCCCTGGATTCCATATTTCAACAATTTTATCTTCCTGTATTCCGGATTCCAGGTTTCTGGATTCCGGATTCCAACAACTTTATCTTCCTGGATTCTGGATTCCAAGCCACTGGATTCCGGATTCCAAACCAAAAAAATTGCTGGATTCCGGATTCTGTTACATGGGGCGATTTTGAGTATACACATGTCCAAATGACACTTTGCCGACTTCCATAAGACTTCCAAACTCCTTTGAGAAAGAGTTTATTAAGAGAGACGAGTATGTTTAGACCATAGTTGATAAAACTAACTGGTAGGGAAGCTCAAAAACTTCAAAAGGAGTGAACAAAGCTGTGCACACTGTTTTGTTTTGCGCGTGAGCCCGAACGTTTCTAACTGGTTCATTGTTCCTTTGCAATTCAATACCTTTTGTGTTTTGTGCACGGTCAGGACAACGAACAAAAAAAAAAAACAGAAAAAAAAATGCAACAAAGCAACTGGCGAGTTTCATTACCAGTCTCGCTTAATCAACTAGTTCAATATCACCAAAACAATTCAAAGGTGTCAAATTACCTTTCCATTTCATCTCTGGCATCCTGCTGTTCTTGAATCTCATTAGCAAGCTGTAAATTGAGAGAACATCTGTTAAGAAATCTTGCAACGTTTAGTGAACTGACACAGGGTTATGCTAATCTCTAATTGTAAAATTCCAGGAGTATTCAAATAGTATTTCAAGAGTATTTAAAATATTTGTTTTCTCTAATCCTTGGAATTACTTCCACGCGCTTCCCTCAATTCGAGATGTTCTTAGACGTTCATGATCATGTACGTACTGGAACAATTTAACCCTTAAACTGGCAGGCCTTTTGGCAAAATAATACAGGCAAGGGGGAGGGGGGGGGGGTTCAGTGAACACCTCCCCCAGATTTTCAGTATGTCTTCTCCGTTCATCTTGAGATTCGGCATGATTGTTAATTAGCCTATGTTCTTTCAATTGAGGCCAACCAGAGCTAATATTGCAAAACTTCACGGATTTTTTTACATAACAGAAATATTCTTTTTTCGCATATTTTCGCCACCAAAAACCAATTATTGTTTCAAAAAGCACATTTGGAATATTTAATGAAAGTAGTATCAAATTTGAAAGAAAACACAAAAACCTATTTTTCAAGGAAACTCGATACTGTGTTTTAAACTTTAACGGATTTTTTTTATAAAATCTAGCAACACTGGCAAATTATAATTCACGTCAAGAAACGTGTTTATTAATAAGAGCTACTAGAAAACACTTGGAAAAATTTTCAAGAAAATCCCTCGATTCCCCCTGTCAGTTTAAAGGTCAAGCAGCACATATCGAGTGAGTCCTTACCTTCGACTGAACCAGTGCCATGGCCTCTTCTTGCTGTCTTTTCTTTTCCATTCGTTCTTCTTCACGAAGTTGTTGCAGTTTAGCAAACTCCAGGATTCTTTTATTCTCTTCTTCCATGAGCATACGTTCGCGGTCCTTCCACTAAAGAGACAAAATGTAACCATTTATTTCAACACGGTAAAATTTCTTATATATTCAAACTTATGGTCTTCTGAAAAACTTGCCCGATCTGCCTAATTCAGCTCACCAAAACTCGAATTTCGCTTTGACTTGGATACACTGACTGAGGCGGAGCGGTAATAGTTATACAAAATAAAGAAAACTATTTATAAGCTACAGTATATGCTCTAAGTTCGCTTTTTGCCCTGCAAACCGAGTGCCGATAGTTTTGTAATAGTATATATAGTCAATCAAAGCAGAAATAAAAGTGAAAGCAGAAAAAGTAATTATAACATGGATCTCGTTTGAGCGTGGAAAAGTAATCTGCGTTTTATGTCATTTCACTGTTCTGGCCACTTACGATAAATTGCTTCTCAATCAGCCACAGTCACGAGACATTACAATGTTCATTGCACTGACAATGTGAATGTCGTTGTCCTCTGATTGGTTGACTTCGATCATACAACCCTCTGAGTGGGTGCAGATTGAAAGCAAATGTTGCGAAGAAAGTTTTAGTTGATCCCCAAAGAAGACAAAATATCTTTTTCACATCACATCTACAATGCTGCTTGACAAACTAACTTTAGCGAAAACGACAATAACCAATCGATGGTTATTGCAATGGTTTGCAAAGCTTTCCGTACGCTTTGACTCACAAAATAGCAAAATATAGTTCAAACAAAACCTTATCGATGCTTTTAAAAAGCTATATGGTTTGAAACACCAAATATCAGTGTTTCGAGAAGTTAACAGTACGAGTTGCATTTATGCTTGCTAATTCTGCTGTTCCTAAAAGCCTTCCACCAGCCGGAGTCACTTTAATAAGGGTTACACCTAAATACTTGATCAATAACTCTTTGATGAACAGAACAATTCAACAATCAGATTTATCGAATTGTTGAGAAAGTTGGTGAATCAGTGAGTTCACGTTTTTCTGCAAAATAGGCTAAAGATATTCTGATGGCAATGTGATCAATACTCAAAATGCAGAGCAAAGATAGTGCGACTAATCGTCAGCATGCTGATGCTGAAGTATGAAAATGCAGCCGTGGACATCATACTGTGAAAGCATGCATATACAGACACTTCTCGCAGTTGATACACTATTCATACCTGAACTCGCAGTACAACCTGCAGCCAGGTTGAACAAGCTGAAAAATACAAGTGCATGCAAAAGAGTGTACCGTATTCTTACCTGTTGTCTCTTAGATTTGAACTCCTCGATGTACCTTTGTGTGGCCCTCTGCTTCTGCAGCCTGTTTTCAATCTCCCTACGATCAAAGCAAAAACGATATTTAATGAAATACTAACATTATACAAAATTGCCCTTTCTGTGTTTTCAAGACAGACACGGTAGACACGAGTATCCACCTTACTTCACACGGTATTTTAGAAATACCATTACGTAAAGTCAAAACTAGTCTTCATCTTTAGGTTTGTTTCCTACCATGATATAAACCCACGGTTTCTCAACATTCCCTCGCATTTTCACTGATCCGTTCCTACTCTTTGTTCTTCCCCTTAAATCTTCCTCACAGCCTCATCAATTTCTTCTTACTTGAGTAACTGCTCAAACTTGTACCTAGAAGCAAACCTAGGGTTTCAAAAAGCATCTTTCCCATTGACTGTTAACTACCACCTTTGTTCTTTCTCGCAGTTGCGTCAATCACGAAATTTTTTCTAGAAGAACTCCCTAAACATACACTTGTAAGCAAACCCAGGGTTTCCTAAAGCATCCTTCCCACTGACCTCCAATTCTTTTCTAAAGTTGCTCTTTCTCGCAATCTCATTAACCACCAGTTTCTCCTTGTGGAACTTCCCAACAAATACTTGGAAGTAAACCTAAGGGTTTCCTTCAATTCTTGCATTTGATCTTCGTTGTAAATATTCCTCGCCTCTCATCAATCATGAGTTCGCCTTGAATTCTCACTGACCAATTTTTTTTTTCGGCTCTTTAACTCTCACAATCTCATTAATCACGAGTTTCTCCTTGACGAACTCCTCAACGTATACTTGCAACAATTCTTACATTTGATCCTACTTGTAAACCTCTCACAACCTCCTCAATCACGAGTTCCACTTATGGAACTCCTAAGACTTATACAAGTTTAGGTCAGGATTTCCTATGTCTTCCTCCTACACACTGTCTCTCAGTTCCTACCTTTGATCATCTCACAAATTTTCCTCACGATCTTGTCAATCATTAATTACTCTCTATTGCCTCTTAATTCTTAGAGGCCATCTTCATAACTTTCCTCACGATATCGTTAACCAGTTTATCCTAGAAGAATTCCTTAAACAATGACAAGGCACACTTATGATTTCTTACTTCTCTTCCTCTCTGGTGTCTCCTCATTCTTCCTTTATTTCATCATCATCATAACCGTCAATGTATTTACAAGGTGCGCTAGCCGGGTATGAGAATTACATGATTTCAAGGATATTTCAAAATGTACAAGTCAATGTGTTGAGGTAGTCTGATGGCAAGACAGTTTAAAAAGAAACCATAAGGCTTATTATTCCTCGTAAATCTTCCTCAGGATCTCGTCAATCATTAGTTTCTCCTTATTGTCTCCTTATTTTTAACTTTAATCTTCCTCGTAAATCTTCCTCACGATCTCGTCAATTATTAGTTTCTCCCTATCGTCTCCTCATTCTTACCTTTGATCTTCCTCGTAAATCTTCCTTATGATCTCGTCAATCATTAGTTTCTCCCTACTGTCTCCTCATTCTTACCTTTGATCTTCCTCGTAAATCTTCCTCACGATCTCATCAATCATCAGTTTCTCCTTGAGGAACTCCTCGTAAGCCTCCTGTTTCCTCTTCTCCTTCTCCGCCAGCTGATGCTCCAACTCCTCCTGGTATCTCACACTCTCCTGCCACTTCTGTTGCTCCTTCTCCCGCTCAACCTCCAGCGCTCGGCGGTACTCTTCCTTCATCTTCTCACTAATATCTTGGTCTCGTTTCTATAATCACGTTAGCAATAAACCGGTCTTTAGTATGTAATCATGAATCAATCCACAGTTAATTATAACACTAGATCAAGCAAATTATTTCGCGTGCCTCGTACAAGTGACTAAATACGTCAATATTCTCAAGGAAAGTCTTTCATATTCTTCATTTAATAAGAAACGTAAGTTCCATTTGATTTAACTTATCCTTACAACTGATCATACAATTCCAATCGAATCATTCACACATTTACATGTACATAAAATACTCTAGACAGGAGGAGGTCTGACATTTGAAATAAGCCCCATGGCTTCCTATCAGGTATCCTTGCCGTTAATTAATTTATTCCCTTATCTGTATCAACGTTATCTCCTGAAGAGTTTTTAAAATCTGTAATGGCAAATAGACCGTCATAGTGTTATCATAACTGCATGTACAAACCCAGACTAACAACTATATATGGCAAAACTGCAAACCACATTTTCAGCTTTGCCTTATGAGATAAGAATGTTTTCATACTGTACAACTTCTTATTTAAAATCTGTAAGCTGTTAAATTTTGGTTTGGCAATCTGAAGTTTTGTCACACCATTCGCCATTTGTTGGCCTTTAGTTCGATCCAACAAAGCTGTAATATTCAGTTAAACATTCAAAAACAGAATGAAGTATTTGGTTAGTTGGGTATCTCTGCTCTGTTTTTTTTTATTTGACAAGTGTCAAAGCTTGAAACACCAGATTAGCTGACATGTACATCCAACCTGACAGCAAAACAAACAAAACAACATAACATAACATGTACACCTTATTTTTAGTAACTTTTGTTGATCAAATCACGCGTTTGGGTTACTCATCAACACAAAAAGAAGAACATTTTTTTCTCTCCAAAAATTGTCTTGCACTAACGTAAGGTGATTTACCTTGACATCAAGTTCCATGGCCCTCTTCTCCGCCAGCTGTGCAGCTCTCTCTCTGTTCATGTAGCCCGCCTTCAACTTTGCCTCCAGCTCTCGCAGTTCAACACTAACACAAAGAATAAAACACAATAGTTATAGTAAGTCAACTCATCTTGCACTGAGTGAATATCTGATTTGATTTGATACTGTAATTTAAGTAAGTTATAAAAACCAAATTTAACAGGCTTGAGCAAAGGATTGTTCTAATAAAATATGAAATCCAGTTTCAGAAGGAAACTTTCAAAGGCATTTAAAAAATATTTTATTGAATACCTGGGTTGCTCTGATTCCTCTCAAGAACTGAGTGAAGGAGACAGACGTTTCTGTATAACTTCAAAACAGTTGAATGGCACTATGAAGCTGGTAATGGCATTCCTGCATTCATTTGGTTCAACCAGTAAATGTATAAACTAACAACTTAAGGCTGGTTTCCGACCTTAATATTGTAAACCTGTACCTGTTCTCTCGAATCTGTTGTCTCAGCTTTTCATCTCTGAGAGTGTCAAGTTTGAGTTTTTCCAGTTCCTGTAGTGAACAAATTATATAAAAATTCACGAGTAGCTATGTAGTGCTTACTTACAATTAAGTTAGGCAACAGGGAAATATTTGGCTCAAAGCATTGACAGTACAGACAGAGAGTGGCTCTGTCCATAATCCATGACTGTGAACTGCCCGGGTGAAGTTGGGCTGTGAAACAAGCATATCACTCCTGGTTTACATGTATGTGTGATGCAGGAGTAGGGACTGGGTACCACAACTGACAGGCACAAGGATTTCAAGGTGATGTATTCGAGGATATATTTACACTTTGCTAGTTAAGTTATGTTTGTTTGTTCTGACAACTAATTGTGGTGAGATAGTGAAGCTCTCTTCTGAAATTATTTTTGGTTCCGGGGCATTGAGAAACATTTAGAATCTATTTCTGTCCATTGAATATACTGTAAATTGATTCCAAAAGGAATAATCATATGTGTATGGGCAACTGAGCTTATAACAGAACTTAGGTAATGGCATGCTATTAGCTCTTGATTTATATACAAAACTTGACAGCAAACTACAGAAACTTCATAAAATTGTGATTTGTGAATAAAATTGTTTTGTACATCAACAAAGAATGTGGTGTTTAGTGTTAGTAGTAAATGGATCCTCCATAATTCAGGATGGAAAAAACTTTTTACAACCACAAAAAAATAATTGCTAAAAGATTATTAAAAATGAATAGATAAAACTCTATGAAGATATATACAGTAAGCTAACATAGCTAAAAAGTGTAATTTAATAAAATCTTAATGTAGATGTTCACATGGTAGGGAAGTGTAACCATTTTCAGTCTTTGGGATTTGCGATTAACTATTGTTACCCTTTGTAAAGGCTGATATTTTCATGGCCCACAGAATCTATAGAGTTTCAAGAGCTCAGCTGAGCTGAAGGTGACTAATGACCACTTGAACATCTCCAAACTGAGTGATGTCATTGAGAGGGAGACTGAGGAACACTGTGTTCTAGTTTGCTATAAAAAATGAAAGGGCACTCCAATTTACATAATTATTTATTGATAATATTCACAATGATTTACTAATACACTGTATTCATAATGGCAGCTGGCAGAGAAAAACCGGTGCTGAAACCACCAAGTTGAGGCTGGACAACCTTCTTCTAAGTTTTGCAGGTTTGTGTCCTTTTTTTTTGTCACAACTGCCAAAGAGTTTGACTCACCACAAACAACTCAAGTGCTCAATCGTGGAGAATCATGCATCAGGGCTCAAAATAATGGCCGGTCAAGTCCAGCCAGAATGGTGACTTGACCGGACAAAATGTTCCATTGCCGGTCATGCTGACCGGTCAGGCATATTCCACTTTTTTAAAAACTGTAATGTCTTGAATAAACTGTTGTTGAGATCATTAAATGAATATCTTTGTCATTGATCTGTACTAGTTATAATTACAATGAATCTGGCATCAATTTACAAATGGCTGATAGACTGATAATGGCTTATAACGGTGACCGTCTAAAAGTAAAATGAAGGATTGTTGTTACAACGAATGCAACATAAGTAACATCGCTATTCGCACGTCTTTTTACGCTTCCATCCATTGATTCTACACTCAACATCTGGCACAGACTTTGCTGCGTTGGAATAAAATTGAAAGAACATCATCAGGTTGTGTGTAATTTTACCTCACTCGAAAATCAAATGGGATATCACATCCTGATACATCAGCAAATAGATAAGGAACTTTGCATGATGGAAAATCGTTAGACAAAGCAGCTAAGTGTTGTGTATACAGCAAGTTTCAATTTTTAGTTTGCTAAACATACAAAACGGTATTAATTAGTGAAATTATAAAAAGTTACTTAAGTAGATTTTGTCAACAAAAAGCACTTTATAAACGGTCTAGAGTGCATTTGCAACAACGTTTTTACTGTATAATTGATAGTTTTGGGTTTATATTGTCATAACCAGCTTATAATTTCTTTTTCATAATGTTGACCGGCCAAAAACGAGACATGTCCCAGCTAAAATCAGTTTGCCTGGTCAACATGACCGGCCTCCATACGAAAATTCAGGGTTCAAAATAACTTTTTCCAAACTTGCTCAAATTTGCCGGCTGTTTTCAATAACCAAGATATCTACTGGCTATTTTGTAGAAATTGACTGAAACTATTGAGAACAAAAACAGCCTGTAATGGTCAGGATTTTGCCGGCTGTAGCTTACAGCCAGTCCCAATTTTTAACCCTGAAATTCTTTTGATCCCTGTGCATGGTAGTTGATAGCAAGTCTTTACATGTAGATAAGTGTATCCAGTAAGTTGCTCGACTGTCTGAGACTGTCTTAACTATATTCTTAATCTTGAAAGTGGCGAGAAATAAGATTGACTCAAACTTTGGTTAGATCTAAATAAGGTCTATTAACTAGTATAATTATGCAAACTTGGTGATGCTGGTATTTCAAGCAATCTGATTGGTTCGTGATATCTGGCTAATGGACAATGTCCACCTCCCAGGAAAAGGAATCATTGTGAAGTGAAACAATGGCCTGCATAAACTCCCATTTTGCAGTAGTGACAGAGGAGGAAATCTCGCAAATGCTTATTTTTTTTTAATGTGTTGTGTTGTCACCGAGTTTGTAATATGCTTTAACTTACCCAATACAGTTATTCTCTCCAATCTCAGTGAATAGTGGCTTTTAGAATATTCACCTCCATGCTTCGCATGTCAGTAAATATTCTGCCACTGTTCACCTTGACTTCAGAGAATATTTGTTAACTGTAATGTAGTTGCTTATCAAATGGTCATATTCAGACCAGTTATGACAATAACACATGTACATGTACATCATGGTACATATTACAACATGTTACTTACAGATGCCAATCTCTCTTCCTGTTCTTGTTGTTGTTCCTTTAACTTCCTCCTTTCATCAGCCTGAGTGTAAATCAAGAACAAATACTTAAGTAAATTTGTAAAACAAAGTTACAAGTGCTACTGACAGCTGTTATTTGACCTTCAGTTGGCAGCATTAGTATATGAATGGCTAATGGTTAACTATCATGATCCTTTGCACAGGAATGAGGTAGTCACTTTGGGTCCATGAGATTCACAGAGATGAGCTAACAGTGGCTAGATTGCAGAATACCTGGCCCACTAAATGTCTTACTGTACTTAAAAAACTGCACCACCACAGTCCTGCAGTTGTGTATAACAATGCTGCTCCCTTGCCCACTAATGCTCCCATGCCCACTAAATGTCTTACTTATTAACAACTCTTACCCGGCCCACTAAATGTCTTACTGTACTTAAAAAACTGCACCACCACAGTCCTGCAGTCGTGTATTATAAACAATGCTGCTCCCTTGCCCACCAATGCTCCCATGCCCACTAAATGTCTTACTTATTAACAACTCTTACCTGGCCCACTAAATGTCTTATTTAAAATCTGCCACCCCAGTCCCGCATCCATGCCTCAACCAAAACAAAATACATATTATGGTTAGGGTTAGCATTAGGGTTAGCCACTTAAAAATTGGCTGTTATTTTCAATTCTTATTTACCTACTATGTGACTGCGGACCCCGATGGCAGAACATTTTATTCTTTGGAGTTATAAAATTTACATTCATCATTATAGGACTGTAGACCGCTGTGACATGGCATTTTACTGCTTGCCCTTTAACAATTTTCATTCATCGACTATGGAACTGCGGACCGCAGTGGCAGTTCCTCTTACTACTTGCCCTTTAAGAAATTTCATTCCTTGGTTACAGGACTGCGGTGGCAGTTCATTTTACAGTACTATTAATGGGCCGGGTATTCTGCAATCACTCCCTGCATAGTTTATGTACATGTACATACTCAAAACAAATAAACCACTTTGATAGGATTTCATGTGCAGAATAAAGTTGGGATTTCAGCTGGAAACCCACAGAGTTTCCGTTGACGGAAACGGACGGAACTGGACCACCCTTTTTTCAGAAAGTTGAAGTTTTGAACACCGGTTTGGTGTTCTTCCTAAGTTTCCTTCTTGATTGCCCGAAAAACGAAGGAAACAGATAATCATCGATAAAATATATATTAAAATACATCAAATTTCTGAAAAAGGTAGTCTGTTTCCATTGCATTTTCATCGACGGAAATTTGATATTTTGCCCTGTGCCACACAGAGCAGAAACTGTCACATAATGCCACAAGGGGAATGAAACATTTGGCTACTAGTAAACCAGTCCTTATACATGTTTCTAGTTCTGAGCAACATTGTAAAAGTGGCTTAATAAATTAACTTTCCAGAACCTTGGCTCACATCTTTTACTGAAACCAACTATCACAAGCAGAAGCTCACCTTGACAATGGCCTCATCCATTTCTCTCTCCTTTGCCTCCTGCTGAAGTCTTCTCAGGAATCTCTTGTTTTCTATTCTATCTTCACTGGACAAATTAGCTTCCAGTACTTTTTCCTGAGCTATTCTCTTGAGTTGATCTTCTCTCATTATCTCTTTCCTCCTGTTCTCTGCCAGCATTTTCTGCTGCTGTGCATGGGTTAAATTTGTTCTTCTAATACTAGATGACTACAAGTAAAGGAAGAACATATTTCATTAACTCAAGAGCCTCTTGATCATAAGCCTACTAGAAGCCCCCTACCCCCTGACACAAAAGGCACCCTCAATTTGTTATTTACATTTTAACATTTTAACATTTTCCTTGATAATGGAGTCATGACTACTCCAAAACGTCGGATTTTATCGTTCGTTTTCACCGTTTTAACAATTTGTTATTGTTGTTATTATTATTATACATTTTTCAAACTGCAACTGATAGGCATAAAAATGTACGTCAGACCAAATAAATAGTTTGAAAGATGTCTGAATGATCAAAAATATTATTTGCAGCCCTGCATGTCTTCATGTTTATGGAAAAATAGTTCGCTACAACAGTTTTATCTTTTGCACAGTTGACTCTGAATTAAAAACATTATGAATATATGTGGCTTCATCAACAAGGACTGATATGGTATGTTTTTCACATTTTTGGATGTAAGGCTGACATTTTTCTTTTCTTTTGGACCAAGCGATATTGATCCCTACTGATGATGGCCATGAAATATGCATTATTTAACTTTCGTAGGACAAAAGCTAATTTAAAATCTATCCCACTGCCGAAAAAATTACCGAGTGTAAAAATATGTCCTAAAATTTCTAAAATTTATCTTATCATGTATTTATTTACCTATTACTTGCACTCCATCACACAAGACGGTTATTTGCAAGGTTGGTCAGTGGACACACACAGACACACACCCAAAAAAATGCATTAATTATAAAAAAAAAATTAAATATATGTATAAACATTACTTAATTGCACTTTCTAACTCCTTTTGTCCAGATACATATAATACTTGGAGGACCATCTGTCCC
>JAOBYH010005570.1:0-13023 GCA_025403525.1 Umimayanthus kanabou | reverse complement strand
TTTATGACCTTGCAGTGTGATTGTAATTTGACACAAGGAGTATCGATTTTCACACCAGCATTGATATTTTATGAAACTTTATTCACAGTAATTTTACCATGAAAAATTTCAACTGAATCGCTTTAATGTAATTCAAGTAAATTGTTTTTGATTTTTGACCATTTTTCCCCCTTCTGACTGGGCAAATACCTTAATATGTTGAAAACTTCAGGTACAAAGCAGAATACCTCAATACATAATAAACTTGAAAATCTCTGAGAAACAAAAAGAAACACCAGTCAAACAAAAAAGAAACAAAACACACAGAGGAAAAACATAAATCGCAAGAATAAAAACTAATTATAATCATTCAAAAGAGAGTTAGTCACCAGCTTCTTGAAACGGTAGCGAGACTGAGTTCAAAATTTTCCTGAACTGAATTCCAGATCTTAGCCCCTACAAATTGAACATTGGATTTCCTATAATTTGTTCCTGTCTTGGAAAAGTAATATGACTTTTTACCAGCAAGTCTTGCGTTGTATTGATGTGTTCTGTTTACAAATATAAAAAAAAAAATTAAATTCCGATGGTAGTTTGTCTCCATTATTATATCTGGTAATATATATCCACCATTCAATACATCTGTGCTTTTATCTACTATTACATCTGGTAATGTATCTCCACTATTTAATACATCTGTGTTTATCTCTACTATAATATCTGGTAATTTATCTCCACTATTTAGTACATCTGTGTTTATCTCCACTGTTATGTCTGTGTACTTAAGAAAGCTGTATATTAATGGAGGACATTCGGTTTTAAGGTACCAATGAAAACGATGGAGGCATGTATGTATAATTGCATTCTAAAACTTGAAATTTGTGTTTTTCTTAACAGCGTCAAGACGTGTAAACCTCACATCAAACTGATATTGACAAAATGAAATTCCGATACTAGAAATCAAACACTATTAGTCGAGAAAAAAACAATTCTGAAAAAACAAATAATTATTGCAAAGTTTCTTTGGGTGTTTCTAAAACGAAGACCAACTGTCGCTCTGGCATACCGCACGCACTATTAGCCACAAAAGCCGTGTGGGCATTATTTAAGAAAATATCGACCACAGGGTCTTCGCGCTTTGGTCTTCGTTCTTTGTTTTTGGGTCTTCCTTTTAGAAACACCCGAGGTTTTTTAAATTGATATCTTAAAACTTGGATTCTGTCCTCTTCAGTGCTGCAGGAGTGTCACAGGAAGCCCGAGATGTTGTTCAAAGTGTCCTTATTAAGGCAAATGAGAATTTGGTAACAGTGCCAGGCCACATTTTGCAAGCCATTGACAAGTTCATGAAGCAGCACGTGACAAGTCGTGACGTCACACCAATCTACGTCAGAGATCTGTTGAAAAAGAAACAACACAGCCCATCTGTAGTATCCAACCTTGATCGACGAGAGAAGCTTCTTGTACTGGAATATGTGGTAAGTGATGGCAACATGGGGCATTTGCAAGGAGTTCCTCTTCTACCACTTGCAAATGGAACATTTACAGATTTCGCTGGTATTCGCCACGTTAACTTGGCTGTGTATGTGGCCTCCATGGAGATTCCTCGTAGCCTGTTTCCAAACATGGATAAAAAATTCCTTGATGACACGAGGTACTACACTGCACACAAGTCCCTTCAGTCCGTTGCTCAAAGCAGCCGTAACTTCGCCAATGGTCCAACTCAACTTGTAAAGTTAGGTAAAGAGATGGTGCTTGACCTTCTTACAAGATTTTCTCTGCCAAGAGACTGGTTTACTGGAGCAAGTGATTACGTAGCTTGGTACCCAGATATAAACGGCCATCCTCCTGTTTCCTGGATGAGTGCAATTTGGTCTCTGTTGAGAAGCAAGTTTCCATACGACATCTCAAGCTTTGAGAACATTCCGCTGATTGACACTGGTCATGACAACCGCCGTGTCCTGATGAAGCTGAGGCGAAACTCCAGAGTTATAAGACAGACTGCTCCAGGAAGTGTCCTACCTGGCCCTGTTGTAGAACTTTTGAGGAAAGCAGGATGTATTGTATTGTCTGAGGTCCCGCAATACATGCAACACAGCTGTCTCCCACAGTACGTAGCTCTTCCAACGCCAGACGGTGTTCTTCAAGTTCTTAACGCAGTTAGATCCAACAATTGCATTCCACTTATAAGCTCTTGTACTTTGGAGCAGAAGAAAGCCTTGCGTGATTTCCTAGCGGGGATGAATCACGGCCTGACGGGAGACCAGATTGTCCTTCTACAAGTACTACCAGTGTTCCATACAATGGATGGCAGATCCACGATCGCAGTTCGTGATCGCCATGTAGCGCCACGTGATCTTTGGCTCCCTCCCGAGATAACCGTGACTAACGCACACCAGATCATCACCGTCAGCGACAGCAATTCACTGCGTTTACTAGGACTACTGGGACGTACCCCCCCTACGAAGGCCTGGTTCTTGAAGCAGTGTGTACTACCAAGTGTGGCTAACCACCTGTACAGCCGAGACAAAGTATCCATCCTAATGCACTGGGTACTTGAATGGCTGCCGATTTTCAGTAGCGAGGACGATTCTTTTACCACCTACCTTCAAGGTCTCCAGTTCGTTCCCGTTGGACAAGATAGTTTCGCTTTTCCAACTGCTGTGTTTGATCCCCGGGAGCCCCTGCTTCAGGAGCTTTTCAGTGGCGAGGCCGAGAAATTTCCACAAGGAACATTTGCGGAGCCCAAAATCGTGAATCAGCTTCAGCTAGTGGGTATTAGAAACGTCATGTCTCTGCAACCCAGTGATGTAGCGTCAATTGCAAGAACGTTGAGCAACTTCGACATGCCGCAAGCCCATAAGAAAGCTCAAGCTTTGCTGAAATTGCTTAACCGTAGGTGTGAACTGTTGAACCAACAGGTTTTCGACTTAGGAAACGTGAAGCTGCTGAAGAGTGTTTTAGAGAGTATCAACTGGGTTCCTGCCCGCCGAACAAGCCCAAAGCCATACCCAAGTGGAATGGAATGGTACGGTAATTCGGACAAACTTTTCAAGCCAAGCGACGTTGCACGTTTTGACAGAGCAAACTTAGTAGGAGCAAGCATGCCAGTGTTAGAAGAAGAGGTGAAACCTTCACTCAGCTTTGCCTTTGGATGGGGGGAAGAGCCTCCAATCAGTAATGTAATCCAACAACTGAAGATAGCTGTCACATCAGTTCCACAACGATTCCTTTCAGCCGCCAGTTTCCAACTTATGCTGGGGGAGATCTACCAACAGCTTTCAAGCTGTGCCGCTAAGAGTGACATCCAAGTATTAAGAGATCCTCTCTTTCCTGCTTGGGTGTGGCATGGAAATGGATATGCTGCACCTTCACAAGGTATTGTTTCATCGCAGTATGACATAAATGTTGAGCCTCATCTCTTCGCATTGCCCAAAAGCTACAGCACAGAAGTGAATCAGTTCTTTCTGAAATGCGGAGCCCGCAACATTGAGCAAGAATCGGATCTTCTTGATGTGTTGACGATGATTAAGGACAAACATGAAGAAGGAAGCAAGACAGAGGGAGAAGTGCTTCACGATCTACATCTAACAGTGAACTTGTTAAACTGGATTGTACGCAATGGGAAAGCGTTGCCCGAAGAACTGAGAAAGAAAGTGTTCGTGCCAGTAGGAACATTTGACAAGACTCTGAAGTTGGTTCCTTGCCGTCAGGCGACCTTCGGAGATGCAGCATGGCTGCGTAGAGGTGGATCGGAATCTCGGCACATCGTATTAAAGTACACTATGATTCACGAGAGGATATCTCACACTACTGCCAAGCTTCTTGGCGTGCCACCAATCAGTAGCCGTGTGACGGGGGCAAAGCCAATAGGTTTTCATGCTGCAGGCCCTTATGAATCGATTACTAACCGACTCAACAAAATCCTAAAGGAATACAAAGAAGGCGTCGGAGTGTTTAAAGAGCTTGTGCAGAACGCCGATGACGCAGGCGCAACGGAAGTAAAGTTTCTTGTAGATTGGCGCCACCACAAGACAGAAAGCCTGTTTTCGCCAAGCATGACAGCCTGCCAAGGACCAGCTCTAGTGGCCTGGAGTAACTCCCTTTTCACCAACGACGATTTTCAAAACATTCAGAAGCTAGCCGGAGCAACGAAGAAAGATGACCTAGAGAAAATTGGTCGCTTTGGATTGGGCTTCAACTCTGTTTATCATTTCACCGATGTCCCCAGCTTTGTAAGCCGAAATTTTGCTGTATTCTTTGACCCATGCACTACACACTTGGGGGCAATGATAGAAGACAAGTCACGACCTGGGATTATGATCGACTTTGAGGAGAATCCAGATAGCTTACATGCCTATCCAGACCAGTTCAAGCCATATCACGGCCTGTTTGGATGCGACACCGGTGGGAGAAAACCATCGGCTACAGATGCAGGCTTTTACTACAACGGCACAATATTCCGCTTTCCGTTTCGTACAACAAAGTCCGAAATCAGCCGTGAGATCTACAGCAGACAAGATATGGAGATTGTAATGAAATCCTTACAAGATGCAGCGTCGAACCTACTTCTTTTTGTACAAAATGTGAAGAAAGTGACGGTATTGGAACTTTCTGGTGATAATGTGAAACCAGATTCACCAAGAGTTCTCTTTCAAGTTGAAAGAAAACCAGTGTTGGAGCTTTCCCACAGGAAGTTGAATGTCGGTTCTACGTTTCTGCAAGCATGTGCCGCCAGTGCTGAGACAACAACGTTGTCTCCTCAACAATCAGAGATTGTGTCTATTTCCTACAAGAGTTTCGATTCCAGTGTGGATGAAGAAACTACATGGCTGTCAAGTTCCTGTCTAGGCGAAGGAAGATCAAGAGAAATTGCTAACAGCGAGGAAGGAAGGCGCCAGGGATTGATGGCGTGTGCTGGGATTAGTGCAAAGATCTCGGCGCAGAAACAATCCATGGGCAAAAGAAACTACCAAGGTACCAAGTGCAAAGGCGAAGCATTCTGTTTCTTACCGTTATCTATCCCAACTGGTTTACCGGTCCACGTTAATGGATACTTTGCAGTTACTTCTAATCGCCGCGGCATCTGGGAGGAAACGACGACAGATCGTGGCAACCTCAGACCAATTGAAGTTCGATGGAACGAAAGTCTGATGGAAGATGCACTTGCAAGAGGATACATTCATCTTCTCGAGGACATGGTTACCTTACAAGAAAGTGGTTCGTTGAAGGATTACAAGTTCTCCCTCTTTTGGCCCAATCCATACACGTTGGCGTCTAATTCTTGGACTCCGCTTGTGAGAGGAATATACCAACTCATAGCCTCTTCTGACCTCCCGCTTGTCCAGAGTGGTTCAGAATGGCTGCGCATTGATGAATGTATCTATCCTGACAGCGAATTGCAATCCATTCCACACAGTCTGAAGATTCTACGGCTGTTCGGATACAAAGTTGTTGATCTTCCCACATTTGCACGCCAAGGTTTCGACATAGCTCACCGAGGCGAGATAATTGAGCAGCGAACAATGACACAAGAGAAGTTCCTTCGAGATGTCTTTTTTCCGAATATAGACACAATCAGTCCTGAGCTAAGAGATAATGTGGTGTGTTTTGTACTAGACAAATTCTTGATGAGTGACGGTATCTACCCTACAACTGGCGCCAGCTGTTACGTAGAATTGCTGCGTAACACAAGCAATCGTTACATCCCCTGCTCTACTGACAAGAGTACGCTGGCACACCCCAAAGAGCTCATCAGCCCCATAGGCGCGTGTGCCAAGCTTTTCAGCAACGATGACAACCGATTTCCAATTGGAGAATGTTACCGCACTCCCCAGCGGCTTCTTATGTTGAGCAAATTGGGAATGAAGGTTGATGACTTGAACTGGGAAGACGTTCATGAACGTTGTCAGTCAGTGGTTGCCCTTCAGCAGAACAGCAACCAAGATGCAGCACGCGAAAGGATAAGAGAGTTGGTGAGATACTTGAAGAAACAACACAGAAGTCTTGGAACGCCATCAACTTATATATTGAATCAGCTAAGTAGTCTAAGGATGCTTCCAGTCAAACGTCGACCGCCCGAAGATTATCCCTTGCAATGGAAAGGAAGCTTTTTTTGCGACACTTCATTTCTGTCAGCAAGAGAGATGTACGATAGCAAGCATTCCTTACTCATTGGAGCTTTCGCGCCGGTTATCGATGAATCCACAGGCACAGGGTGTGGCAAGATGGGCGCGGAAGTTAGAAAACTGCTGGGCTTACAGTTCAGGCGTCCATCTCCGAAAGAAGTCACTGCTCAGCTTAAGGAAGCGATAGGTTATCAGAGATCAAACGCTACAAGTGTAGTGAACATTGTCATTGCCGTCTATGGGTTTCTGCAAGACAATCTTGATTCTGTGGAAGAACTGATTGAAGACGATCTTTTTGACACATCATGGATTCTGATTGACAACAATTTTGTTAAACCAAGTCAAGTTGCATTCAGGTGGAAAGGATATGGAGCGCCTTATCTTTACGCTTTACCTGATTCTCTATCTCATTCATACAAAGCACTGTTTAAAGCTGCACGAGTCAAAGAGAGTTTCCCCAAACATGAGTTCATTGAAGCGTTGTACAGATTTAAGGGTGACAAAGGCGAAACAGAGCTTACTGATGCAGAGCTGTCCGTGGCAAAATGCTTCTTGAACGAGCTAACAGACACAGATGAAGACACGTTGAACAAAGAAAAAGGCAAAATTCCGCTTCCAGATGAACGAAGGGTTCTTCGATCTGCAGAAGTCCTTGCAATTAACGATGTGCCATGGCTTACTAGAATAAGTATCGAAACGAAGTTCGTTCATCACGATATTTCGGCCAAGTTGGCGTATGATTTGGGCGCCAAGGACATAAGAACAAAGCAACTTGGCAAGGTGTCCCGCTCAGTTGGAACACCCTTTGGCCAAAGAGAGAACCTTACAGATCGACTCAGATCTATTCTGAAGGCTTACCCGCGTGATGTTGGCATTCTTAAAGAGCTTGTTCAGAACGCCGACGATGCTCGTGCTACGGAGATTCATTTTGTGTTCGATCCGCGGCAGCACAAAAGGAAGCGAATGCTCAGCAAGACTTGGCATGAATTACAAGGACCTGCTTTGTGTGTTTACAACAACAGTCCCTTCTCCGAAGATGACCTAGAAGGAATCCAGAGACTTGGTATCGGAAGCAAGGCAGACGATCCCACTAAGACAGGCCAGTATGGCATTGGCTTCAACGCTGTTTATCACGTGACGGATTGCCCTAGTTTCATCTCAAATGGCGATACGCTATGCATTCTTGATCCACAAGTGCGTTACGCACCTAACGCATCGAAACAAGATCCTGGCCGACTTATACCTCTAAACAACGATATTCGCACAGATTACTGCGATTCATTTCCTGGTTACCTCGAAGAGTTCTTTGATTTGACACAAGCAACGATGTTCAGGCTGCCTCTACGAGATGCACAGATGGCAAGTAGCTCGGACATATCAAAGAAACAGATTACTCAAGCTGAGATCGACCATTTGATGACCTTATTTCGTATGGAGGCTAAAGAAATGCTGCTTTTCCTCAACTATGTCAGCAAAATTAGTCTTTCGGGATGGTAAACTGGTGCCTATCTATACAGTTTCCGCCGACTTGTCTGAAGATGACATACGGAAGAGGAAAGATTTGTCAACCCATGTCAAGGTTGCTTCGAAGGAAAACACAAGTGACGTTCTGCCGTTCAACATCACGTATTCCATGAAGATCAAAGAACTGTGGAAAGAGACAGAGGAAAATTGGCTGGTTCATCAATGCATTAATCAGGAAAGCGACAAAGATGACATTCCAAATGGAAAGCCTTTTGGTCTCCTACCACGAGCTGGATTAGCTGCTAAGATTTCTGATACATTCAGTGCTGTACGCTACAGTCGCAATCCAGAAACGCAAAAGACGTATAAGGCTTTCTGCTTTCTTCCGTTGCCGGTTTCAACTGGTCTTCCTGTCCATGTCAATGGTCACTTCTATCTCGATTCTGGACGTCGCCATCTGTGGCATGATGAAGATGACAAAGGCTTTGGCAGCAGTTGGAACCATTTCCTCAAGTCACAAGTTCTACCACAAGCTTACACAATCCTTCTGCACCACGCAAAGAACTACATTCCTGGCCTGCAAAATGACGGTACCTTTGCCACAGAGCACAGTTTACGTGTCGGCTTGCACTGGTACAATGGTCTCTTTCCGCTAGTTGATAACGTAGAGAGTCAATGGAAGGAGCTGTTACTTGCCTTCTATCAGTTGGTGTCCAAACGAAGTGAGAAACTACTGCCCCTTGCACAAACGTTAGAGAGCCCTAACCAGTCTCCGCGACATCGATGTGAATGGTTGTCAACTTCTCAAGGATTCTTTAACAACTTGTCTTCTGACAAGCAAGACACCGATCTAGCCAAGGTTATTCTGAGGGTTGGTTTTCCGCTTTTTCACTCGCCCTACCAGCTCTTTAGGAATTTTACGGTTTCAAATGCACAGGCCAAGCAGTTAACTCCAGATAGAGTCATATCTTTTCTCAAAACATTTAGAGTGGCTGCATCTCGATGCACTATCGGAGATCTACCATGCCAAATACAAGACACCACAATCACTTTCCCCAGTGACCTTTTGAGCATTGTAGCATATTGCATGCAATCACCAACATTCTCCCAGCAGATGGAAGGACTGCCTCTTCTGGTAACAGTAGACAAAACTCTACAAACATTTACAAAGGCACATCCAGTGTTTCTTAGCTCCTTCCACGATCTTGTCCCCTCCTCCCCCCACTTGTTTGTCAAAGATTCCCTTCGCACTTTGCTTGAGCAGAAGAAAGCTTCGATACTACAGAGCAATGCTGGTATCAAAGAGTTTAATCTGGATTCTCTTGAGTCTTTGTTGCCCAGCGTTGTTCCACTAAGCTGGCGAGGAAGAGACACATTTGTCAAATGGGAACCGGGCAAAGATGGTGCACCAACTCTCAAATGGATGAAACGACTATGGGAGCTGATTTGCAAGATGAAGGAATCTTCAGAGAAGGTGCTCGATCCTTTGCGACCTTGGGCTCTTCTTCCAACAAGATGCAGCCAGCTCGCTCCGATTGCCATGGCAAAGAAAGTCTTTGATTTGAGCTTCTCAGAGGCCTGGTCACCACAGCAGCATAGGGTGGTAGAATTATTGCAAAATCTCGATTGTCCTGAAGTTAACATGGACATTGTTGAAGAAAACAGTGTTCTAAGGCCGTACATCGCATTTCCACACAAGCAGCAAGATGTCATAGAAGTTCTTGAGCACCAAATGAAGCAACACGATCTTTCTGGTCGATTGACCGAAAATGAGACGATGGCTTTACTAGAATTCCTTCAAGGTGATGTAGAGTCTTGCAAGCGGCAGAAAGCGGTAATCAAGCAGTTACCCTTCTTCAAGTCCATTAAGGATGAATTTGTCAGCATTGACAAAGTTCGATCCGTTTACGTCATTCCATATGGAATTCCTCTGGATGAATCTGCTGTTTGGATGAATGCCAACAACTGTCTTTTCCTTGCTCCCTGTCCCAAGCTTGAAGACCTTTACACGTCACTTGGAGTGAGCGTTCAAACGCAAGTTCAGTGTTACTTGCAGTTTATTTTCCCGCAGTTCTCACAGTTACAGTCAGCAACCCGCCTTGCTCATCTCGAGTATATCAGAGATGTGATACTGTATCGAGCAAGTGACACAGATGAAGAGCTGATGGTTAGAGAAATGGTAAAATTACCTTTCCTTCCGGATCTTTTAGGAAACCTACACAAGGCGTCACACTTTTATGATCCTGGAAATCCAGTGTTTAAGATTATGCTCGGTGATGACAAGTTCCCCCAAGCTCCGTTCAGAGAAGACATATGGCTAAAGTTTCTTTGCAAAGTCGGTATGAAGAAAGACGTCGATCAAGGCCAATTTCTGTCATTTGCTAAGGAAGTTGCAAGAGATGCTGTTGTGGAGATAACGAAGAAGCTCACAAAGAAATCGGAAACTCTTGTACACTACCTTATTGCCCACTCATCCTTACACTTACAAGACCAAGCTTTCTTGGGAACAGTTTCAAAGATCAAATTTGTTGCACCGGAGAAAGCAAGTGTTTCACTGCTGCTTCTTCATCCACAGTGTTCTAGTACTAGAGCCAAAGAGGTGGCGTTTGGCGAATTTTTGGGAGCTGTACCAAGTGAATATGAAAGAGTAGTGTGGACAAGCGCCATGTTACTCCCACCCTGGATCCAGCGCAGTGCTTCAGACAAGGTTTTGAAAGACTTGGGGGTGTGTGATCTTCCTTCGGTTGAGCAAGTCTTGGAACACACACTCATTCTTTCAAAGACTTTCTCGCTCTCTACAGATAGAGAATTGCATTGGTCGAGAAGAAACGATTTGGGCAAGGTAATGGGAGACATCTACGCGTTCTTTAAGAACAGTAGCAGCTGCAGTGATTGTCCTGCCATTGGAAGTAACTGTGATGCTCACTGTCGCAAGATTGGACACAAACTGAGTTTGGTCCCATGTGTGCTGGTTGACGACGGACGGGTTTTTGTGAGAGGAGATCAGCTTGCTGTCGAAGTGTCGGAAGAGCTTCCACCACATTTGTACAAAGTTCCACTGAACTACGGTCCTTATCAGCACTTGTTTAGGCGTCTTGGAGCCATGAGCAAGCCAAGTCCACTACAGTACGCCAAAGTCCTACAGCGTTTAAAAGATGAATCAAAAGGAGAGAAATTGCATGCAGATGAAGCGCGCCAAGCAAAGCATGCAGTTTGGGGCCTCTTCACAACCCTCCAGTCGCTGAATAAAGACCAAGCTAAAGAGAAGAAAGTTGATGAGACACACGAAGGGAGAATTGACGACCTCAAAATCTTGTACTTACCAAGTAAAGAAGGGAAACTGTTACGTTCATGTGACTTAGTTTCAATCGATGTTACCCGATTTAAATCTCGAGTGTCTGAACTACAGTGCAGTTTTCTTGTTGACCTATGGCGAGATTGCGGTGTGGATATTCTGGTGAAAGAAAACAAATTACTTCCCAAACAGCTGAGGACAAGATCCCTAGAGAGTATGGTTATCGAAGAGATTCTCCCCAATTGCCAGACAAAATTGTGTCCTGCAGGCGCGGAAGGAAAGTGTCAAGAACTCAACAACATCTGTGGAATTATGAAGTCTCCAGAACTTGTGCAGGGTATTATTAGGATAATAAAACACCAGAGGAAGTCAACACAGCTAGATCAACAAGTGAAAGAGCGTATAGAAGGCCTACCATCAAAGATAGACGTACGCTGTATGGAAATGCTTGACACCCAGCTGATTGTAAAAGAAACCGAAGAACCAGTACCAGAGAGTCAACGATCTGTCCTATGCTTTGTTACTGGTGACACTGACAAGAAGCTGATCCGCATAAGACACGGCGCAAAGCTCGCACGATTCAGTTCCACCCTCTGCAGTGTACTCAATGTCTTAACAGGAAATCATGTAAATCACGAGAATCGAGACAATTTACTTACCTGCTTGGCTTGTGAGTCGCCGTCAGAAATCAGTGCAGCGTTGGATGACAAGGATGTGACCCCAGACGGTGAAGAATCTATCACACAGCAGAGCCTAGATATTGAGTTAGGTTCTGAGATCCCCTTCGAGTTTCACCAGCTTCTCTTGCAGTTTGCAGATTTCTTTTTCCGACCTGGAGAAATCGTCGGATACGAGAAAGAAGAAGTCGAGGATGACGACTCTGATCCGATCTACATCTACGCTCGGATTGTGAGAAGAGTGGAAACACACGCCAAGACTGAGAAGGAGAAGAAGAAGGAAAGAAAGAGAGGCAAAAGCAAGGTGAAGGCAAAACAAGAAAGTATCCTACTTAGTAGATACCTTATTGACATCGGCAGTGAACAGATAGAAGTTGATGTACTGGATCTTTACAAGTTTAAACGACAAGAACTTGAAGACGAAGCAGAGGAAGGGAAGAGTTCTGAAGCAAGCGCGAGTTACCCTCAGACAATGCAGATGGTTCCCTACCGAGGAAAAGGCAAAAGTCAATCAAAATCTCCCAAGGCTCCTCCAAAGGTTGATCCAAAGCCCCGCAACTTGCAAGAAGCTTTGAAAGAGGTGCGCAAAGCATTCGCCGAGATCCGAAAACTGCCCAAAGACAAGCAAAAGAAAGCTATTCGACGACTCTATTTGCGCTGGCATCCGGACAAGAACCCTCCCGATATGCAGGAGATTGCAAATGAAGTCTCCAAATTCATCCAGAGCGAAGCTACAAGACTTGAATCAGGAGAAGGATCAGCTTCAGAGGACCATTTCTATAGCAACGCAGGCTTCAACTTCGACAGCTTCTTTCGGAGCTGGGGCTACCGAGCAAGTCGTCAACGCTCGAGTTACGACAACTTCCGACGCCACAATCGCGGTCATAGAACCGGATTCCGAAGTGGATTCCCAGGAGGCGCAAGTAATTTCGGTTTTAGCAGGTATGTTTTGTCAAGTGTCAAGTTATTTCATAAAAAAGAGACAGTTTTCCAAAATTGAAAAGGTAATACCGTAATAACAGCAAAGAATATACTAGTAGTAATTGTGGATTATGACAGTGCGTTCGAAGGGCACCTAGATATTATTCTCAGCTGTAGATGTATTCGCTCTTACATACTCTGGTGAGGATCTTTGCCATACAGTTTGAGTCTGATAACTACAAAATTGTGTTGTTTATTAACTTCCACTTTCCTCGTCAGCTAATGAGTACACTAAAAAGTTCGCTTGCCGGAACTTGTGATGTACAAAGTGTTGTTACTTCTGGAATCCTAGCTAAACGTCGCTCGAACACGAAAACCTAGAAGTTAATTTATTCATAAGGAAAATAAGGCATATATTCGTTGCCAGATATGTGTTTCTGCAACGGAGTGAAACAAAAAACAAGTATACCGCATTTTAGTAATATTGAATAAAATTCTCGATTCATTGTCAAGTTTAACAGCTTAGCAATATAAGATGTTTTTTGTACCACTAATAACCCCC